>OX596012.1:2174145-2406662 GCA_951394025.1 Heteromyza rotundicornis | reverse complement strand
ATTTTAGGATTTTTTGCATACTTTAGGTATGCTGCGGGCCTTAGTTTAGGAGATAGAGCCGTTTTAAGATTTTCTAGATTCAACTGCACATATCTCCGCTTCTAGGTTTCGGATTGCCCTAGTTTCTTTTGCAAATGAAAGCTGAGACGAAAATCTAGCCTCATGTGAAATTTGGATCCCCTACGAAGTGTATTTATAAAGATAGAAAGGTTTTTCCATACCAAAATATTTTAGGATTTTTTGCATACTTTAGGTATGCTGCGGGCCTTAGTTTAGGAGATAGAGCCGTTTTAAGATTTTCTAGATTCAACTGCACATAACTCCGCTTCTAGGTTTCGGATTGCCCTAGTTTCTTTTGCAAATGAAAGCTGAGACGAAAATCTAGCCTCATGTGAAATTTGGATCCCCTACGAAGTGTATTTATAAAGATAGAAAGGTTTTTCCATACCAAAATATTTTAGGATTTTTTGCATACTTTAGGTATGCTGCGGGCCTTAGTTTAGGAGATAGAGCCGTTTTAAGATTTTCTAGATTCAACTGCACATATCTCCGCTTCTAGGTTTCGGATTGCCCTAGTTTCTTTTGCAAATGAAAGCTGAGACGAAAATCTAGCCTCATGTGAAATTTGGATCCCCTACGAAGTGTATTTATAAAGATAGAAAGGTTTTTCCATACCAAAATATTTTAGGATTTTTTGCATACTTTAGGTATGCTGCGGGCCTTAGTTTAGGAGATAGAGCCGTTTTAAGATTTTCTAGATTCAACTGCACATAACTCCGCTTCTAGGTTTCGGATTGCCCTAGTTTCTTTTGCAAATGAAAGCTGAGACGAAAATCTAGCCTCATGTGAAATTTGGATCCCCTACGAAGTGTATTTATAAAGATAGAAAGGTTTTTCATACCAAAATATTTTAGGATTTTTTGCATACTTTAGGTATGCTGCGGGCCTTAGTTTAGGAGATAGAGCCGTTTTAAGATTTTCTAGATTCAACTGCACATAACTCCGCTTCTAGGTTTCGGATTGCCCTAGTTTCTTTTGCAAATGAAAGCTGAGACGAAAATCTAGCCTCATGTGAAATTTGGATCCCCTACGAAGTGTATTTATAAAGATAGAAAGGTTTTTCCATACCAAAATATTTTAGGATTTTTTGCATACTTTAGGTATGCTGCGGGCCTTAGTTTAGGAGATAGAGCCGTTTTAAGATTTTCTAGATTCAACTGCACATATCTCCGCTTCTAGGTTTCGGATTGCCCTAGTTTCTTTTGCAAATGAAAGCTGAGACGAAAATCTAGCCTCATGTGAAATTTGGATCCCCTACGAAGTGTATTTATAAAGATAGAAAGGTTTTTCCATACCAAAATATTTTAGGATTTTTTGCATACTTTAGGTATGCTGCGGGCCTTAGTTTAGGAGATAGAGCCGTTTTAAGATTTTCTAGATTCAACTGCACATAACTCCGCTTCTAGGTTTCGGATTGCCCTAGTTTCTTTTGCAAATGAAAGCTGAGACGAAAATCTAGCCTCATGTGAAATTTGGATCCCCTACGAAGTGTATTTATAAAGATAGAAAGGTTTTTCCATACCAAAATATTTTAGGATTTTTTGCATACTTTAGGTATGCTGCGGGCCTTAGTTTAGGAGATAGAGCCGTTTTAAGATTTTCTAGATTCAACTGCACATAACTCCGCTTCTAGGTTTCGGATTGCCCTAGTTTCTTTTGCAAATGAAAGCTGAGACGAAAATCTAGCCTCATGTGAAATTTGGATCCCCTACGAAGTGTATTTATAAAGATAGAAAGGTTTTTCCATACCAAAATATTTTAGGATTTTTTGCATACTTTAGGTATGCTGCGGGCCTTAGTTTAGGAGATAGAGCCGTTTTAAGATTTTCTAGATTCAACTGCACATATCTCCGCTTCTAGGTTTCGGATTGCCCTAGTTTCTTTTGCAAATGAAAGCTGAGACGAAAATCTAGCCTCATGTGAAATTTGGATCCCCTACGAAGTGTATTTATAAAGATAGAAAGGTTTTTCCATACCAAAATATTTTAGGATTTTTTGCATACTTTAGGTATGCTGCGGGCCTTAGTTTAGGAGATAGAGCCGTTTTAAGATTTTCTAGATTCAACTGCACATAACTCCGCTTCTAGGTTTCGGATTGCCCTAGTTTCTTTTGCAAATGAAAGCTGAGACGAAAATCTAGCCTCATGTGAAATTTGGATCCCCTACGAAGTGTATTTATAAAGATAGAAAGGTTTTTCCATACCAAAATATTTTAGGATTTTTTGCATACTTTAGGTATGCTGCGGGCCTTAGTTTAGGAGATAGAGCCGTTTTAAGATTTTCTAGATTCAACTGCACATATCTCCGCTTCTAGGTTTCGGATTGCCCTAGTTTCTTTTGCAAATGAAAGCTGAGACGAAAATCTAGCCTCATGTGAAATTTGGATCCCCTACGAAGTGTATTTATAAAGATAGAAAGGTTTTTCCATACCAAAATATTTTAGGATTTTTTGCATACTTTAGGTATGCTGCGGGCCTTAGTTTAGGAGATAGAGCCGTTTTAAGATTTTCTAGATTCAACTGCACATATCTCCGCTTCTAGGTTTCGGATTGCCCTAGTTTCTTTTGCAAATGAAAGCTGAGACGAAAATCTAGCCTCATGTGAAATTTGGATCCCCTACGAAGTGTATTTATAAAGATAGAAAGGTTTTTCCATACCAAAATATTTTAGGATTTTTTGCATACTTTAGGTATGCTGCGGGCCTTAGTTTAGGAGATAGAGCCGTTTTAAGATTTTCTAGATTCAACTGCACATATCTCCGCTTCTAGGTTTCGGATTGCCCTAGTTTCTTTTGCAAATGAAAGCTGAGACGAAAATCTAGCCTCATGTGAAATTTGGATCCCCTACGAAGTGTATTTATAAAGATAGAAAGGTTTTTCCATACCAAAATATTTTAGGATTTTTTGCATACTTTAGGTATGCTGCGGGCCTTAGTTTAGGAGATAGAGCCGTTTTAAGATTTTCTAGATTCAACTGCACATATCTCCGCTTCTAGGTTTCGGATTGCCCTAGTTTCTTTTGCAAATGAAAGCTGAGACGAAAATCTAGCCTCATGTGAAATTTGGATCCCCTACGAAGTGTATTTATAAAGATAGAAAAGTTTTTCCATACCAAAATATTTTAGGATTTTTTGCATACTTTAGGTATGCTGCGGGCCTTAGTTTAGGAGATAGAGCCGTTTTAAGATTTTCTAGATTCAACTGCACATAACTCCACTTCTAGGTTTCGGATTGCCCTAGTTTCTTTTGCAAATGAAAGCTGAGACGAAAATCTAGCCTCATGTGAAATTTGGATCCCCTACGAAGTGTATTTATAAAGATAGAAAGGTTTTTCCATACCAAAATATTTTAGGATTTTTTGCATACTTTAGGTATGCTGCGGGCCTTAGTTTAGGAGATAGAGCCGTTTTAAGATTTTCTAGATTCAACTGCACATATCTCCGCTTCTAGGTTTCGGATTGCCCTAGTTTCTTTTGCAAATGAAAGCTGAGACGAAAATCTAGCCTCATGTGAAATTTGGATCCCTTACGAAGTGTATTTATAAAGATAGAAAGGTTTTTCCATACCAAAATATTTTAGGATTTTTTGCATACTTTAGGTATGCTGCGGGCCTTAGTTTAGGAGATAGAGCCGTTTTAAGATTTTCTAGATTCAACTGCACATATCTCCGCTTCTAGGTTTCGGATTGCCCTAGTTTCTTTTGCAAATGAAAGCTGAGACGAAAATCTAGCCTCATGTGAAATTTGGATCCCCTACGAAGTGTATTTATAAAGATAGAAAGGTTTTTCCATACCAAAATATTTTAGGATTTTTTGCATACTTTAGGTATGCTGCGGGCCTTAGTTTAGGAGATAGAGCCGTTTTAAGATTTTCTAGATTCAACTGCACATATCTCCGCTTCTAGGTTTCGGATTGCCCTAGTTTCTTTTGCAAATGAAAGCTGAGACGAAAATCTAGCCTCATGTGAAATTTGGATCCCCTACGAAGTGTATTTATAAAGATAGAAAAGTTTTTCCATACCAAAATATTTTAGGATTTTTTGCATACTTTAGGTATGCTGCGGGCCTTAGTTTAGGAGATAGAGCCGTTTTAAGATTTTCTAGATTCAACTGCACATATCTCCGCTTCTAGGTTTCGGATTGCCCTAGTTTCTTTTGCAAATGAAAGCTGAGACGAAAATCTAGCCTCATGTGAAATTTGGATCCCCTACGAAGTGTATTTATAAAGATAGAAAGGTTTTTCCATACCAAAATATTTTTGGATTTTTCGCATACTTTAGGTATGCTGCGGGCCTTAGTTTAGGAGATAGAGCCGTTTTAAGATTTTCTAGATTCAACTGCACATATCTCCGCTTCTAGGTTTCGGATTGCCCTAGTTTCTTTTGCAAATGAAAGCTGAGACGAAAATCTAGCCTCATGTGAAATTTGGATCCCCTACGAAGTGTATTTATAAAGATAGAAAGGTTTTTCCATACCAAAATATTTTAGGATTTTTTGCATACTTTAGGTATGCTGCGGGCCTTAGTTTAGGAGATAGAGCCGTTTTAAGATTTTCTAGATTCAACTGCACATATCTCCGCTTCTAGGTTTCGGATTGCCCTAGTTTCTTTTGCAAATGAAAGCTGAGACGAAAATCTAGCCTCATGTGAAATTTGGATCCCCTACGAAGTGTATTTATAAAGATAGAAAGGTTTTTCCATACCAAAATATTTTAGGATTTTTTGCATACTTTAGGTATGCTGCGGGCCTTAGTTTAGGAGATAGAGCCGTTTTAAGATTTTCTAGATTCAACTGCACATATCTCCGCTTCTAGGTTTCGGATTGCCCTAGTTTCTTTTGCAAATGAAAGCTGAGACGAAAATCTAGCCTCATGTGAAATTTGGATCCCCTACGAAGTGTATTTATAAAGATAGAAAAGTTTTTCCATACCAAAATATTTTAGGATTTTTTGCATACTTTAGGTATGCTGCGGGCCTTAGTTTAGGAGATAGAGCCGTTTTAAGATTTTCTAGATTCAACTGCACATAACTCCGCTTCTAGGTTTCGGATTGCCCTAGTTTCTTTTGCAAATGAAAGCTGAGACGAAAATCTAGCCTCATGTGAAATTTGGATCCCCTACGAAGTGTATTTATAAAGATAGAAAGGTTTTTCCATACCAAAATATTTTAGGATTTTTTGCATACTTTAGGTATGCTGCGGGCTTTAGTTTAGGAGATAGAGCCGTTTTAAGATTTTCTAGATTCAACTGCACATAACTCCGCTTCTAGGTTTCGGATTGCCCTAGTTTCTTTTGCAAATGAAAGCTGAGACGAAAATCTAGCCTCATGTGAAATTTGGATCCCCTACGAAGTGTATTTATAAAGATAGAAAGGTTTTTCCATACCAAAATATTTTAGGATTTTTTGCATACTTTAGGTATGCTGCGGGCCTTAGTTTAGGAGATAGAGCCGTTTTAAGATTTTCTAGATTCAACTGCACATATCTCCGCTTCTAGGTTTCGGATTGCCCTAGTTTCTTTTGCAAATGAAAGCTGAGACGAAAATCTAGCCTCATGTGAAATTTGGATCCCCTACGAAGTGTATTTATAAAGATAGAAAGGTTTTTCCATACCAAAATATTTTAGGATTTTTTGCATACTTTAGGTATGCTGCGGGCCTTAGTTTAGGAGATAGAGCCGTTTTAAGATTTTCTAGATTCAACTGCACATAACTCCGCTTCTAGGTTTCGGATTGCCCTAGTTTCTTTTGCAAATGAAAGCTGAGACGAAAATCTAGCCTCATGTGAAATTTGGATCCCCTACGAAGTGTATTTATAAAGATAGAAAGGTTTTTCCATACCAAAATATTTTAGGATTTTTTGCATACTTTAGGTATGCTGCGGGCCTTAGTTTAGGAGATAGAGCCGTTTTAAGATTTTCTAGATTCAACTGCACATAACTCCGCTTCTAGGTTTCGGATTGCCCTAGTTTCTTTTGCAAATGAAAGCTGAGACGAAAATCTAGCCTCATGTGAAATTTGGAACCCCTACGAAGTGTATTTATAAAGATAGAAAGGTTTTTCCATACCAAAATATTTTAGGATTTTTTGCATACTTTAGGTATGCTGCGGGCCTTAGTTTAGGAGATAGAGCCGTTTTAAGATTTTCTAGATTCAACTGCACATAACTCCGCTTCTAGGTTTCGGATTGCCCTAGTTTCTTTTGCAAATGAAAGCTGAGACGAAAATCTAGCCTCATGTGAAATTTGGATCCCCTACGAAGTGTATTTATAAAGATAGAAAGGTTTTTCCATACCAAAATATTTTAGGATTTTTTGCATACTTTAGGTATGCTGCGGGCCTTAGTTTAGGAGATAGAGCCGTTTTAAGATTTTCTAGATTCAACTGCACATATCTCCGCTTCTAGGTTTCGGATTGCCCTAGTTTCTTTTGCAAATGAAAGCTGAGACGAAAATCTAGCCTCATGTGAAATTTGGATCCCCTACGAAGTGTATTTATAAAGATAGAAAGGTTTTTCCATACCAAAATATTTTAGGATTTTTTGCATACTTTAGGTATGCTGCGGGCCTTAGTTTAGGAGATAGAGCCGTTTTAAGATTTTCTAGATTCAACTGCACATAACTCCGCTTCTAGGTTTCGGATTGCCCTAGTTACTTTTGCAAATGAAAGCTGAGACGAAAATCTAGCCTCATGTGAAATTTGGATCCCCTACGAAGTGTATTTATAAAGATAGAAAGGTTTTTCCATACCAAAATATTTTAGGATTTTTTGCATACTTTAGGTATGCTGCGGGCCTTAGTTTAGGAGATAGAGCCGTTTTAAGATTTTCTAGATTCAACTGCACATATCTCCGCTTCTAGGTTTCGGATTGCCCTAGTTTCTTTTGCAAATGAAAGCTGAGACGAAAATCTAGCCTCATGTGAAATTTGGATCCCCTACGAAGTGTATTTATAAAGATAGAAAGGTTTTTCCATACCAAAATATTTTAGGATTTTTTGCATACTTTAGGTATGCTGCGGGCCTTAGTTTAGGAGATAGAGCCGTTTTAAGATTTTCTAGATTCAACTGCACATATCTCCGCTTCTAGGTTTCGGATTGCCCTAGTTTCTTTTGCAAATGAAAGCTGAGACGAAAATCTAGCCTCATGTGAAATTTGGATCCCCTACGAAGTGTATTTATAAAGATAGAAAGGTTTTTCCATACCAAAATATTTTAGGATTTTTTGCATACTTTAGGTATGCTGCGGGCCTTAGTTTAGGAGATAGAGCCGTTTTAAGATTTTCTAGATTCAACTGCACATATCTCCGCTTCTAGGTTTCGGATTGCCCTAGTTTCTTTTGCAAATGAAAGCTGAGACGAAAATCTAGCCTCATGTGAAATTTGGATCCCCTACGAAGTGTATTTATAAAGATAGAAAGGTTTTTCCATACCAAAATATTTTAGGATTTTTTGCATACTTTAGGTATGCTGCGGGCCTTAGTTTAGGAGATAGAGCCGTTTTAAGATTTTCTAGATTCAACTGCACATATCTCCGCTTCTAGGTTTCGGATTGCCCTAGTTTCTTTTGCAAATGAAAGCTGAGACGAAAATCTAGCCTCATGTGAAATTTGGATCCCCTACGAAGTGTATTTATAAAGATAGAAAGGTTTTTCCATACCAAAATATTTTAGGATTTTTTGCATACTTTAGGTATGCTGCGGGCCTTAGTTTAGGAGATAGAGCCGTTTTAAGATTTTCTAGATTCAACTGCACATATCTCCGCTTCTAGGTTTCGGATTGCCCTAGTTTCTTTTGCAAATGAAAGCTGAGACGAAAATCTAGCCTCATGTGAAATTTGGATCCCCTACGAAGTGTATTTATAAAGATAGAAAGGTTTTTCCATACCAAAATATTTTAGGATTTTTTGCATACTTTAGGTATGCTGCGGGCCTTAGTTTAGGAGATAGAGCCGTTTTAAGATTTTCTAGATTCAACTGCACATATCTCCGCTTCTAGGTTTCGGATTGCCCTAGTTTCTTTTGCAAATGAAAGCTGAGACGAAAATCTAGCCTCATGTGAAATTTGGATCCCCTACGAAGTGTATTTATAAAGATAGAAAGGTTTTTCCATACCAAAATATTTTAGGATTTTTTGCATACTTTAGGTATGCTGCGGGCCTTAGTTTAGGAGATAGAGCCGTTTTAAGATTTTCTAGATTCAACTGCACATATCTCCGCTTCTAGGTTTCGGATTGCCCTAGTTTCTTTTGCAAATGAAAGCTGAGACGAAAATCTAGCCTCATGTGAAATTTGGATCCCCTACGAAGTGTATTTATAAAGATAGAAAGGTTTTTCCATACCAAAATATTTTAGGATTTTTTGCATACTTTAGGTATGCTGCGGGCCTTAGTTTAGGAGATAGAGCCGTTTTAAGATTTTCTAGATTCAACTGCACATATCTCCGCTTCTAGGTTTCGGATTGCCCTAGTTTCTTTTGCAAATGAAAGCTGAGACGAAAATCTAGCCTCATGTGAAATTTGGATCCCCTACGAAGTGTATTTATAAAGATAGAAAGGTTTTTCCATACCAAAATATTTTAGGATTTTTTGCATACTTTAGGTATGCTGCGGGCCTTAGTTTAGGAGATAGAGCCGTTTTAAGATTTTCTAGATTCAACTGCACATATCTCCGCTTCTAGGTTTCGGATTGCCCTAGTTTCTTTTGCAAATGAAAGCTGAGACGAAAATCTAGCCTCATGTGAAATTTGGATCCCCTACGAAGTGTATTTATAAAGATAGAAAGGTTTTTCCATACCAAAATATTTTAGGATTTTTTGCATACTTTAGGTATGGCTGCGGGCCTTAGTTTAGGAGATAGAGCCGTTTTAAGATTTCCTAGATTCAACTGCACATATCTCCGCTTCTAGGTTTCGGATTGCCCTAGTTTCTTTTGCAAATGAAAGCTGAGACGAAAATCTAGCCTCATGTGAAATTTGGATCCCCTACGAAGTGTATTATAAGGATAGAAAGGTTTTTCCATACCAAAATATTTTAGGATTTTTTGCATACTTTAGGTATGCTGCGGGCCTTAGTTTAGGAGATAGAGCCGTTTTAAGATTTTCTAGATTCAACTGCACATATCTCCGCTTCTAGGTTTCGGATTGCCCTAGTTTCTTTTGCAAATGAAAGCTGAGACGAAAATCTAGCCTCATGTGAAATTTGGATCCCCTACGAAGTGTATTTATAAAGATAGAAAGGTTTTTCCATACCAAAATATTTTAGGATTTTTTCTATACTTTAGGTATGCTGCGGGCCTTAGTTTAGGAGATAGAGCCGTTTTAAGATTTTCTAGATTCAGCTGCACATATCTCCGCTTCTAGGTTTCGGATTGCCCTAGTTTCTTTTGCAAATGAAAGCTGAGACGAAAATCTAGCCTCATGTGAAATTTGGATCCCCTACGAAGTGTATTTATAAAGATAGAAAGGTTTTTCCATACCAAAATATTTTAGGATTTTTTGCATACTTTAGGTATGCTGCGGGCCTTAGTTTAGGAGATAGAGCCGTTTTAAGATTTTCTAGATTCAACTGCACATATCTCCGCTTCTAGGTTTCGGATTGCCCTAGTTTCTTTTGCAAATGAAAGCTGAGACGAAAATCTAGCCTCATGTGAAATTTGGATCCCCTACGAAGTGTATTTATAAAGATAGAAAGGTTTTTCCATACCAAAATATTTTAGGATTTTTTGCATACTTTAGGTATGCTGCGGGCCTTAGTTTAGGAGATGGAGCCGTTTTAAGATTTTCTAGATTCAGCTGCACATATCTTCGCTTCTAGGTTTCGGATTGCCCTAGTTTCTTTTGCAAATGAAAGCTGAGACGAAAATCTAGCCTCATGTGAAATTTGGATCCCCTACGAAGTGTATTTATAAAGATAGAAAGGTTTTTCCATACCAAAATATTTTAGGATTTTTTGCATACTTTAGGTATGCTGCGGGCCTTAGTTTAGGAGATAGAGCCGTTTTAAGATTTTCTAGATTCAACTTCACATATCTCCGCTTCTAGGTTTCGGATTGCCCTAGTTTCTTTTGCAAATGAAAGCTGAGACGAAAATCTAGCCTCATGTGAAATTTGGATCCCCTACGAAGTGTATTTATAAAGATAGAAAGGTTTTTCCATACCAAAATATTTTAGGATTTTTTGCATACTTTAGGTATGCTGCGGGCCTTAGTTTAGGAGATAGAGCCGTTTTAAGATTTTCTAGATTCAGCTGCACATATCTCCGCTTCTAGGTTTCGGATTGCCCTAGTTTCTTTTGCAAATGAAAGCTGAGACGAAAATCTAGCCTCATGTGAAATTTGGATCCCCTACGAAGTGTATTTATAAAGATAGAAAGGTTTTTCCATACCAAAATATTTTAGGATTTTTTGCATACTTTAGGTATGCTGCGGGCCTTAGTTTAGGAGATAGAGCCGTTTTAAGATTTTCTAGATTCAGCTGCACATATCTCCGCTTCTAGGTTTCGGATTGCCCTAGTTTCTTTTGCAAATGAAAGCTGAGACGAAAATCTAGCCTCATGTGAAATTTGGATCCCCTACGAAGTGTATTTATAAGGATAGAAAGGTTTTTCCATACCAAAATATTTTAGGATTTTTTGCATACTTTAGGTATGCTGCGGGCCTTAGTTTAGGAGATAGAGCCGTTTTAAGATTTTCTAGATTCAACTGCACATATCTCCGCTTCTAGGTTTCGGATTGCCCTAGTTTCTTTTGCAAATGAAAGCTGAGACGAAAATCTAGCCTCATGTGAAATTTGGATCCCCTACGAAGTGTATTTATAAAGATAGAAAGGTTTTTCCATACCAAAATATTTTAGGACTTTTTGCATACTTTAGGTATGCTGCGGGCCTTAGTTTAGGAGATAGAGCCGTTTTAAGATTTTCTAGATTCAGCTGCACATATCTCCGCTTCTAGGTTTCGGATTGCCCTAGTTTCTTTTGCAAATGAAAGCTGAGACGAAAATCTAGCCTCATGTGAAATTTGGATCCCCTACGAAGTGTATTTATAAAGATAGAAAGGTTTTTCCATACCAAAATATTTTAGGATTTTTTGCATACTTTAGGTATGCTGCGGGCCTTAGTTTAGGAGATAGAGCCGTTTTAAGATTTTCTAGATTCAGCTGCACATATCTCCGCTTCTAGGTTTCGGATTGCCCTAGTTTCTTTTGCAAATGAAAGCTGAGACGAAAATCTAGCCTCATGTGAAATTTGGATCCCCTACGAAGTGTATTTATAAAGATAGAAAGGTTTTTCCATACCAAAATATTTTAGGATTTTTTGCATACTTTAGGTATGCTGCGGGCCTTAGTTTAGGAGATAGAGCCGTTTTAAGATTTTCTAGATTCAGCTGCACATATCTCCGCTTCTAGGTTTCGGATTGCCCTAGTTTCTTTTGCAAATGAAAGCTGAGACGAAAATCTAGCCTCATGTGAAATTTGGATCCCCTACGAAGTGTATTTATAAGGATAGAAAGGTTTTTCCATACCAAAATATTTTAGGATTTTTTGCATACTTTAGGTATGCTGCGGGCCTTAGTTTAGGAGATAGAGCCGTTTTAAGATTTTCTAGATTCAACTGCACATATCTCCGCTTCTAGGTTTCGGATTGCCCTAGTTTCTTTTGCAAATGAAAGCTGAGACGAAAATCTAGCCTCATGTGAAATTTGGATCCCCTACGAAGTGTATTTATAAAGATAGAAAGGTTTTTCCATACCAAAATATTTTAGGATTTTTTGCATACTTTAGGTATGCTGCGGGCCTTAGTTTAGGAGATTGAGCCGTTTTAAGATTTTCTAGATTCAGCTGCACATATCTCCGCTTCTAGGTTTCGGATTGCCCTAGTTTCTTTTGCAAATGAAAGCTGAGACGAAAATCTAGCCTCATGTGAAATTTGGATCCCCTACGAAGTGTATTTATAAGGATAGAAAGGTTTTTCCATACCAAAATATTTTAGGATTTTTTGCATACTTTAGGTATGCTGCGGGCCTTAGTTTAGGAGATAGAGCCGTTTTAAGATTTTCTAGATTCAACTGCACATATCTCCGCTTCTAGGTTTCGGATTGCCCTAGTTTCTTTTGCAAATGAAAGCTGAGACGAAAATCTAGCCTCATGTGAAATTTGGATCCCCTACGAAGTGTATTTATAAAGATAGAAAGGTTTTTCCATACCAAAATATTTTAGGATTTTTTGCATACTTTAGGTATGCTGCGGGCCTTAGTTTAGGAGATAGAGCCGTTTTAAGATTTTCTAGATTCAACTGCACATATCTCCGCTTCTAGGTTTCGGATTGCCCTAGTTTCTTTTGCAAATGAAAGCTGAGACGAAAATCTAGCCTCATGTGAAATTTGGATCCCCTACGAAGTGTATTTATAAAGATAGAAAGGTTTTTCCATACCAAAATATTTTAGGATTTTTTGCATACTTTAGGTATGCTGCGGGCCTTAGTTTAGGAGATTGAGCCGTTTTAAGATTTTCTAGATTCAGCTGCACATATCTCCGCTTCTAGGTTTCGGATTGCCCTAGTTTCTTTTGCAAATGAAAGCTGAGACGAAAATCTAGCCTCATGTGAAATTTGGATCCCCTACGAAGTGTATTTATAAGGATAGAAAGGTTTTTCCATACCAAAATATTTTAGGATTTTTTGCATACTTTAGGTATGCTGCGGGCCTTAGTTTAGGAGATAGAGCCGTTTTAAGATTTTCTAGATTCAACTGCACATATCTCCGCTTCTAGGTTTCGGATTGCCCTAGTTTCTTTTGCAAATGAAAGCTGAGACGAAAATCTAGCCTCATGTGAAATTTGGATCCCCTACGAAGTGTATTTATAAAGATAGAAAGGTTTTTCCATACCAAAATATTTTAGGATTTTTTGCATACTTTAGGTATGCTGCGGGCCTTAGTTTAGGAGATAGAGCCGTTTTAAGATTTTCTAGATTCAACTGCACATATCTCCGCTTCTAGGTTTCGGATTGCCCTAGTTTCTTTTGCAAATGAAAGCTGAGACGAAAATCTAGCCTCATGTGAAATTTGGATCCCCTACGAAGTGTATTTATAAAGATAGAAAGGTTTTTCCATACCAAAATATTTTAGGATTTTTTGCATACTTTAGGTATGCTGCGGGCCTTAGTTTAGGAGATAGAGCCGTTTTAAGATTTTCTAGATTCAGCTGCACATATCTCCGCTTCTAGGTTTCGGATTGCCCTAGTTTCTTTTGCAAATGAAAGCTGAGACGAAAATCTAGCCTCATGTGAAATTTGGATCCCCTACGAAGTGTATTTATAAGGATAGAAAGGTTTTTCCATACCAAAATATTTTAGGATTTTTTGCATACTTTAGGTATGCTGCGGGCCTTAGTTTAGGAGATAGAGCCGTTTTAAGATTTTCTAGATTCAACTGCACATATCTCCGCTTCTAGGTTTCGGATTGCCCTAGTTTCTTTTGCAAATGAAAGCTGAGACGAAAATCTAGCCTCATGTGAAATTTAGATCCCCTACGAAGTGTATTTATAAAGATAGAAAGGTTTTTCCATACCAAAATATTTTAGGATTTTTTGCATACTTTAGGTATGCTGCGGGCCTTAGTTTAGGAGATAGAGCCGTTTTAAGATTTTCTAGATTCAACTGCACATATCTCCGCTTCTAGGTTTCGGATTGCCCTAGTTTCTTTTGCAAATGAAAGCTGAGACGAAAATCTAGCCTCATGTGAAATTTGGATCCCCTACGAAGTGTATTTATAAAGATAGAAAGGTTTTTCCATACCAAAATATTTTAGGACTTTTTGCATACTTTAGGTATGCTGCGGGCCTTAGTTTAGGAGATAGAGCCGTTTTAAGATTTTCTAGATTCAGCTGCACATATCTCCGCTTCTAGGTTTCGGATTGCCCTAGTTTCTTTTGCAAATGAAAGCTGAGACGAAAATCTAGCCTCATGTGAAATTTGGATCCCCTACGAAGTGTATTTATAAAGATAGAAAGGTTTTTCCATACCAAAATATTTTAGGATTTTTTGCATACTTTAGGTATGCTGCGGGCCTTAGTTTAGGAGATAGAGCCGTTTTAAGATTTTCTAGATTCAACTGCACATATCTCCGCTTCTAGGTTTCGGATTGCCCTAGTTTCTTTTGCAAATGAAAGCTGAGACGAAAATCTAGCCTCATGTGAAATTTGGATCCCCTACGAAGTGTATTTATAAAGATAGAAAGGTTTTTCCATACCAAAATATTTTAGGATTTTTTGCATACTTTAGGTATGCTGCGGGCCTTAGTTTAGGAGATAGAGCCGTTTTAAGATTTTCTAGATTCAGCTGCACATATCTCCGCTTCTAGGTTTCGGATTGCCCTAGTTTCTTTTGCAAATGAAAGCTGAGACGAAAATCTAGCCTCATGTGAAATTTGGATCCCCTACGAAGTGTATTTATAAGGATAGAAAGGTTTTTCCATACCAAAATATTTTAGGATTTTTTGCATACTTTAGGTATGCTGCGGGCCTTAGTTTAGGAGATAGAGCCGTTTTAAGATTTTCTAGATTCAGCTGCACATATCTCCGCTTCTAGGTTTCGGATTGCCCTAGTTTCTTTTGCAAATGAAAGCTGAGACGAAAATCTAGCCTCATGTGAAATTTGGATCCCCTACGAAGTGTATTTATAAAGATAGAAAGGTTTTTCCATACCAAAATATTTTAGGATTTTTTGCATACTTTAGGTATGCTGCGGGCCTTAGTTTAGGAGATAGAGCCGTTTTAAGATTTTCTAGATTCAGCTGCACATATCTCCGCTTCTAGGTTTCGGATTGCCCTAGTTTCTTTTGCAAATGAAAGCTGAGACGAAAATCTAGCCTCATGTGAAATTTGGATCCCCTACGAAGTGTATTTATAAGGATAGAAAGGTTTTTCCATACCAAAATATTTTAGGATTTTTTGCATACTTTAGGTATGCTGCGGGCCTTAGTTTAGGAGATAGAGCCGTTTTAAGATTTTCTAGATTCAGCTGCACATATCTCCGCTTCTAGGTTTCGGATTGCCCTAGTTTCTTTTGCAAATGAAAGCTGAGACGAAAATCTAGCCTCATGTGAAATTTGGATCCCCTACGAAGTGTATTTATAAGGATAGAAAGGTTTTTCCATACCAAAATATTTTAGGATTTTTTGCATACTTTAGGTATGCTGCGGGCCTTAGTTTAGGAGATAGAGCCGTTTTAAGATTTTCTAGATTCAACTGCACATATCTCCGCTTCTAGGTTTCGGATTGCCCTAGTTTCTTTTGCAAATGAAAGCTGAGACGAAAATCTAGCCTCATGTGAAATTTGGATCCCCTACGAAGTGTATTTATAAGGATAGAAAGGTTTTTCCATAAACAAATGAAAGCTGAGACGAAAATCTAGCCTCATGTGAAATTTGGATCCCCTACGAAGTGTATTTATAAGGATAGAAAGGTTTTTCCATACCAAAATATTTTAGGATTTTTTGCATACTTTAGGTATGCTGCGGGCCTTACTTTAGGAGATAGAGCCGTTTTAAGATTTTCTAGATTCAGCTGCACATATCTCCGCTTCTATGTTTCGGATTGCCCTAGTTTCTTTTGCAAATGAAAGCTGAGACGAAAATCTAGCCTCATGTGAAATTTGGATCCCCTACGAAGTGTATTTATAAAGATAGAAAGGTTTTTCCATACCAAAATATTTTAGGATTTTTTGCATACTTTAGGTATGCTGCGGGCAGATAGAGCCGTTTTAAGATTTTCTAGATTCAACTGCACATATCTCCGCTTCTAGGTTTCGGATTGCCCTAGTTTCTTTTGCAAATGAAAGCTGAGACGAAAATCTAGCCTCATGTGAAATTTGGATCCCCTACGAAGTGTATTTATAAGGATAGAAAGGTTTTTCCATAAACAAATGAAAGCTGAGACGAAAATCTAGCCTCATGTGAAATTTGGATCCCCTACGAAGTGTATTTATAAGGATAGAAAGGTTTTTCCATACCAAAATATTTTAGGATTTTTTGCATACTTTAGGTATGCTGCGGGCCTTACTTTAGGAGATAGAGCCGTTTTAAGATTTTCTAGATTCAGCTGCACATATCTCCGCTTCTATGTTTCGGATTGCCCTAGTTTCTTTTGCAAATGAAAGCTGAGACGAAAATCTAGCCTCATGTGAAATTTGGATCCCCTACGAAGTGTATTTATAAAGATAGAAAGGTTTTTCCATACCAAAATATTTTAGGATTTTTTGCATACTTTAGGTATGCTGCGGGCAGATAGAGCCGTTTTAAGATTTTCTAGATTCAGCTGCACATATCTCCGCTTCTAGGTTTCGGATTGCCCTAGTTTCTTTTGCAAATGAAAGCTGAGACGAAAATCTAGCCTCATGTGAAATTTGGATCCCCTACGAAGTGTATTTATAAGGATAGAAAGGTTTTTCCATACCAAAATATTTTAGGATTTTTTGCATACTTTAGGTATGCTGCGGGCCTTAGTTTAGGAGATAGAGCCGTTTTAAGATTTTCTAGATTCAGCTGCACATATCTCCGCTTCTAGGTTTCGGATTGCCCTAGTTTCTTTTGCAAATGAAAGCTGAGACGAAAATCTAGCCTCATGTGAAATTTGGATCCCCTACGAAGTGTATTTATAAGGATAGAAAGGTTTTTCCATACCAAAATATTTTAGGATTTTTTGCATACTTTAGGTATGCTGCGGGCCTTAGTTTAGGAGATAGAGCCGTTTTAAGATTTTCTAGATTCAACTGCACATATCTCCGCTTCTAGGTTTCGGATTGCCCTAGTTTCTTTTGCAAATGAAAGCTGAGACGAAAATCTAGCCTCATGTGAAATTTGGATCCCCTACGAAGTGTATTTATAAAGATAGAAAGGTTTTTCCATACCAAAATATTTTAGGACTTTTTGCATACTTTAGGTATGCTGCGGGCCTTAGTTTAGGAGATAGAGCCGTTTTAAGATTTTCTAGATTCAGCTGCACATATCTCCGCTTCTAGGTTTCGGATTGCCCTAGTTTCTTTTGCAAATGAAAGCTGAGACGAAAATCTAGCCTCATGTGAAATTTGGATCCCCTACGAAGTGTATTTATAAAGATAGAAAGGTTTTTCCATACCAAAATATTTTAGGATTTTTTGCATACTTTAGGTATGCTGCGGGCCTTAGTTTAGGAGATAGAGCCGTTTTAAGATTTTCTAGATTCAACTGCACATATCTCCGCTTCTAGGTTTCGGATTGCCCTAGTTTCTTTTGCAAATGAAAGCTGAGACGAAAATCTAGCCTCATGTGAAATTTGGATCCCCTACGAAGTGTATTTATAAAGATAGAAAGGTTTTTCCATACCAAAATATTTTAGGATTTTTTGCATACTTTAGGTATGCTGCGGGCCTTAGTTTAGGAGATAGAGCCGTTTTAAGATTTTCTAGATTCAACTGCACATATCTCCGCTTCTAGGTTTCGGATTGCCCTAGTTTCTTTTGCAAATGAAAGCTGAGACGAAAATCTAGCCTCATGTGAAATTTGGATCCCCTACGAAGTGTATTTATAAAGATAGAAAGGTTTTTCCATACCAAAATATTTTAGGATTTTTTGCATACTTTAGGTATGCTGCGGGCCTTAGTTTAGGAGATAGAGCCGTTTTAAGATTTTCTAGATTCAGCTGCACATATCTCCGCTTCTAGGTTTCGGATTGCCCTAGTTTCTTTTGCAAATGAAAGCTGAGACGAAAATCTAGCCTCATGTGAAATTTGGATCCCCTACGAAGTGTATTTATAAGGATAGAAAGGTTTTTCCATACCAAAATATTTTAGGATTTTTTGCATACTTTAGGTATGCTGCGGGCCTTAGTTTAGGAGATAGAGCCGTTTTAAGATTTTCTAGATTCAACTGCACATATCTCCGCTTCTAGGTTTCGGATTGCCCTAGTTTCTTTTGCAAATGAAAGCTGAGACGAAAATCTAGCCTCATGTGAAATTTAGATCCCCTACGAAGTGTATTTATAAAGATAGAAAGGTTTTTCCATACCAAAATATTTTAGGATTTTTTGCATACTTTAGGTATGCTGCGGGCCTTAGTTTAGGAGATAGAGCCGTTTTAAGATTTTCTAGATTCAACTGCACATATCTCCGCTTCTAGGTTTCGGATTGCCCTAGTTTCTTTTGCAAATGAAAGCTGAGACGAAAATCTAGCCTCATGTGAAATTTGGATCCCCTACGAAGTGTATTTATAAAGATAGAAAGGTTTTTCCATACCAAAATATTTTAGGACTTTTTGCATACTTTAGGTATGCTGCGGGCCTTAGTTTAGGAGATAGAGCCGTTTTAAGATTTTCTAGATTCAGCTGCACATATCTCCGCTTCTAGGTTTCGGATTGCCCTAGTTTCTTTTGCAAATGAAAGCTGAGACGAAAATCTAGCCTCATGTGAAATTTGGATCCCCTACGAAGTGTATTTATAAAGATAGAAAGGTTTTTCCATACCAAAATATTTTAGGATTTTTTGCATACTTTAGGTATGCTGCGGGCCTTAGTTTAGGAGATAGAGCCGTTTTAAGATTTTCTAGATTCAACTGCACATATCTCCGCTTCTAGGTTTCGGATTGCCCTAGTTTCTTTTGCAAATGAAAGCTGAGACGAAAATCTAGCCTCATGTGAAATTTGGATCCCCTACGAAGTGTATTTATAAAGATAGAAAGGTTTTTCCATACCAAAATATTTTAGGATTTTTTGCATACTTTAGGTATGCTGCGGGCCTTAGTTTAGGAGATAGAGCCGTTTTAAGATTTTCTAGATTCAGCTGCACATATCTCCGCTTCTAGGTTTCGGATTGCCCTAGTTTCTTTTGCAAATGAAAGCTGAGACGAAAATCTAGCCTCATGTGAAATTTGGATCCCCTACGAAGTGTATTTATAAGGATAGAAAGGTTTTTCCATACCAAAATATTTTAGGATTTTTTGCATACTTTAGGTATGCTGCGGGCCTTAGTTTAGGAGATAGAGCCGTTTTAAGATTTTCTAGATTCAGCTGCACATATCTCCGCTTCTAGGTTTCGGATTGCCCTAGTTTCTTTTGCAAATGAAAGCTGAGACGAAAATCTAGCCTCATGTGAAATTTGGATCCCCTACGAAGTGTATTTATAAGGATAGAAAGGTTTTTCCATACCAAAATATTTTAGGATTTTTTGCATACTTTAGGTATGCTGCGGGCCTTAGTTTAGCAGATAGAGCCGTTTTAAGATTTTCTAGATTCAGCTGCACATATCTCCGCTTCTAGGTTTCGGATTGCCCTAGTTTCTTTTGCAAATGAAAGCTGAGACGAAAATCTAGCCTCATGTGAAATTTGGATCCCCTACGAAGTGTATTTATAAGGATAGAAAGGTTTTTCCATACCAAAATATTTTAGGATTTTTTGCATACTTTAGGTATGCTGCGGGCCTTAGTTTAGCAGATAGAGCCGTTTTAAGATTTTCTAGATTCAGCTGCACATATCTCCGCTTCTAGGTTTCGGATTGCCCTAGTTTCTTTTGCAAATGAAAGCTGAGACGAAAATCTAGCCTCATGTGAAATTTGGATCCCCTACGAAGTGTATTTATAAGGATAGAAAGGTTTTTCCATACCAAAATATTTTAGGATTTTTTGCATACTTTAGGTATGCTGCGGGCCTTAGTTTAGCAGATAGAGCCGTTTTAAGATTTTCTAGATTCAGCTGCACATATCTCCGCTTCTAGGTTTCGGATTGCCCTAGTTTCTTTTGCAAATGAAAGCTGAGACGAAAATCTAGCCTCATGTGAAATTTGGATCCCCTACGAAGTGTATTTATAAGGATAGAAAGGTTTTTCCATACCAAAATATTTTAGGATTTTTTGCATACTTTAGGTATGCTGCGGGCCTTAGTTTAGGAGATAGAGCCGTTTTAAGATTTTCTAGATTCAACTGCACATATCTCCGCTTCTAGGTTTCGGATTGCCCTAGTTTCTTTTGCAAATGAAAGCTGAGACGAAAATCTAGCCTCATGTGAAATTTGGATCCCCTACGAAGTGTATTTATAAGGATAGAAAGGTTTTTCCATACCAAAATATTTTAGGATTTTTTGCATACTTTAGGTATGCTGCGGGCCTTAGTTTAGCAGATAGAGCCGTTTTAAGATTTTCTAGATTCAGCTGCACATATCTCCGCTTCTAGGTTTCGGATTGCCCTAGTTTCTTTTGCAAATGAAAGCTGAGACGAAAATCTAGCCTCATGTGAAATTTGGATCCCCTACGAAGTGTATTTATAAAGATAGAAAGGTTTTTCCATACCAAAATATTTTAGGATTTTTTGCATACTTTAGGTATGCTGCGGGCCTTAGTTTAGGAGATAGAGCCGTTTTAAGATTTTCTAGATTCAGCTGCACATATCTCCGCTTCTAGGTTTCGGATTGCCCTAGTTTCTTTTGCAAATGAAAGCTGAGACGAAAATCTAGCCTCATGTGAAATTTGGATCCCCTACGAAGTGTATTTATAAGGATAGAAAGGTTTTTCCATACCAAAATATTTTAGGATTTTTTGCATACTTTAGGTATGCTGCGGGCCTTAGTTTAGGAGATAGAGCCGTTTTAAGATTTTCTAGATTCAGCTGCACATATCTCCGCTTCTAGGTTTCGGATTGCCCTAGTTTCTTTTGCAAATGAAAGCTGAGACGAAAATCTAGCCTCATGTGAAATTTGGATCCCCTACGAAGTGTATTTATAAAGATAGAAAGGTTTTTCCATACCAAAATATTTTAGGATTTTTTGCATACTTTAGGTATGCTGCGGGCCTTAGTTTAGGAGATAGAGCCGTTTTAAGATTTTCTAGATTCAGCTGCACATATCTCCGCTTCTAGGTTTCGGATTGCCCTAGTTTCTTTTGCAAATGAAAGCTGAGACGAAAATCTAGCCTCATGTGAAATTTGGATCCCCTACGAAGTGTATTTATAAAGATAGAAAGGTTTTTCCATACCAAAATATTTTAGAATTTTTTGCATACTTTAGGTATGCTGCGGGCCTTAGTTTAGGAGATAGAGCCGTTTTAAGATTTTCTAGATTCAGCTGCACATATCTCCGCTTCTAGGTTTCGGATTGCCCTAGTTTCTTTTGCAAATGAAAGCTGAGACGAAAATCTAGCCTCATGTGAAATTTGGATCCCCTACGAAGTGTATTTATAAGGATAGAAAGGTTTTTCCATACCAAAATATTTTAGGATTTTTTGCATACTTTAGGTATGCTGCGGGCCTTAGTTTAGGAGATAGAGCCGTTTTAAGATTTTCTAGATTCAGCTGCACATATCTCCGCTTCTAGGTTTCGGATTGCCCTAGTTTCTTTTGCAAATGAAAGCTGAGACGAAAATCTAGCCTCATGTGAAATTTGGATCCCCTACGAAGTGTATTTATAAGGATAGAAAGGTTTTTCCATACCAAAATATTTTAGGATTTTTTGCATACTTTAGGTATGCTGCGGGCCTTAGTTTAGGAGATAGAGCCGTTTTAAGATTTTCTAGATTCAGCTGCACATATCTCCGCTTCTAGGTTTCGGATTGCCCTAGTTTCTTTTGCAAATGAAAGCTGAGACGAAAATCTAGCCTCATGTGAAATTTGGATCCCCTACGAAGTGTATTTATAAAGATAGAAAGGTTTTTCCATACCAAAATATTTTAGGATTTTTTGCATACTTTAGGTATGCTGCGGGCCTTAGTTTAGGAGATAGAGCCGTTTTAAGATTTTCTAGATTCAGCTGCACATATCTCCGCTTCTAGGTTTCGGATTGCCCTAGTTTCTTTTGCAAATGAAAGCTGAGACGAAAATCTAGCCTCATGTGAAATTTGGATCCCCTACGAAGTGTATTTATAAAGATAGAAAGGTTTTTCCATACCAAAATATTTTAGAATTTTTTGCATACTTTAGGTATGCTGCGGGCCTTAGTTTAGGAGATAGAGCCGTTTTAAGATTTTCTAGATTCAGCTGCACATATCTCCGCTTCTAGGTTTCGGATTGCCCTAGTTTCTTTTGCAAATGAAAGCTGAGACGAAAATCTAGCCTCATGTGAAATTTGGATCCCCTACGAAGTGTATTTATAAGGATAGAAAGGTTTTTCCATACCAAAATATTTTAGGATTTTTTGCATACTTTAGGTATGCTGCGGGCCTTAGTTTAGGAGATAGAGCCGTTTTAAGAATTTCTAGATTCAACTGCACATATCTCCGCTTCTAGGTTTCGGATTGCCCTAGTTTCTTTTGCAAATGAAAGCTGAGACGAAAATCTAGCCTCATGTGAAATTTGGATCCCCTACGAAGTGTATTTATAAGGATAGAAAGGTTTTTCCATACCAAAATATTTTAGGATTTTTTGCATACTTTAGGTATGCTGCGGGCCTTAGTTTAGGAGATAGAGCCGTTTTAAGAATTTCTAGATTCAACTGCACATATCTCCGCTTCTAGGTTTCGGATTGCCCTAGTTTCTTTTGCAAATGAAAGCTGAGACGAAAATCTAGCCTCATGTGAAATTTGGATCCCCTACGAAGTGTATTTATAAGGATAGAAAGGTTTTTCCATACCAAAATATTTTAGGATTTTTTGCATACTTTAGGTATGCTGCGGGCCTTAGTTTAGGAGATAGAGCCGTTTTAAGATTTTCTAGATTCAGCTGCACATATCTCCGCTTCTAGGTTTCGGATTGCCCTAGTTTCTTTTGCAAATGAAAGCTGAGACGAAAATCTAGCCTCATGTGAAATTTGGATCCCCTACGAAGTGTATTTATAAAGATAGAAAGGTTTTTCCATACCAAAATATTTTAGGATTTTTTGCATACTTTAGGTATGCTGCGGGCCTTAGTTTAGGAGATAGAGCCGTTTTAAGATTTTCTAGATTCAGCTGCACATATCTCCGCTTCTAGGTTTCGGATTGCCCTAGTTTCTTTTGCAAATGAAAGCTGAGACGAAAATCTAGCCTCATGTGAAATTTGGATCCCCAACGAAGTGTATTTATAAAGATAGAAAGGTTTTTCCATACCAAAATATTTTAGAATTTTTTGCATACTTTAGGTATGCTGCGGGCCTTAGTTTAGGAGATAGAGCCGTTTTAAGATTTTCTAGATTCAGCTGCACATATCTCCGCTTCTAGGTTTCGGATTGCCCTAGTTTCTTTTGCAAATGAAAGCTGAGACGAAAATCTAGCCTCATGTGAAATTTGGATCCCCTACGAAGTGTATTTATAAGGATAGAAAGGTTTTTCCATACCAAAATATTTTAGGATTTTTTGCATACTTTAGGTATGCTGCGGGCCTTAGTTTAGGAGATAGAGCCGTTTTAAGAATTTCTAGATTCAACTGCACATATCTCCGCTTCTAGGTTTCGGATTGCCCTAGTTTCTTTTGCAAATGAAAGCTGAGACGAAAATCTAGCCTCATGTGAAATTTGGATCCCCTACGAAGTGTATTTATAAGGATAGAAAGGTTTTTCCATACCAAAATATTTTAGGATTTTTTGCATACTTTAGGTATGCTGCGGGCCTTAGTTTAGGAGATAGAGCCGTTTTAAGAATTTCTAGATTCAACTGCACATATCTCCGCTTCTAGGTTTCGGATTGCCCTAGTTTCTTTTGCAAATGAAAGCTGAGACGAAAATCTAGCCTCATGTGAAATTTGGATCCCCTACGAAGTGTATTTATAAGGATAGAAAGGTTTTTCCATACCAAAATATTTTAGGATTTTTTGCATACTTTAGGTATGCTGCGGGCCTTAGTTTAGGAGATAGAGCCGTTTTAAGATTTTCTAGATTCAGCTGCACATATCTCCGCTTCTAGGTTTCGGATTGCCCTAGTTTCTTTTGCAAATGATTTATAAGGATAGAAACGTTTTTCCATACCAAAATATTTTAGGATTTTTTGCATACTTTAGGTATGCTGCGGGCCTTAGTTTAGGAGATAGAGCCGTTTTAAGAATTTCTAGATTCAACTGCACATATCTCCGCTTCTAGGTTTCGGATTGCCCTAGTTTCTTTTGCAAATGAAAGCTGAGACGAAAATCTAGCCTCATGTGAAATTTGGATCCCCTACGAAGTGTATTTATAAGGATAGAAAGGTTTTTCCATACCAAAATATTTTAGGATTTTTTGCATACTTTAGGTATGCTGCGGGCCTTAGTTTAGGAGATAGAGCCGTTTTAAGAATTTCTAGATTCAACTGCACATATCTCCGCTTCTAGGTTTCGGATTGCCCTAGTTTCTTTTGCAAATGAAAGCTGAGACGAAAATCTAGCCTCATGTGAAATTTGGATCCCCTACGAAGTGTATTTATAAGGATAGAAAGGTTTTTCCATACCAAAATATTTTAGGATTTTTTGCATACTTTAGGTATGCTGCGGGCCTTAGTTTAGGAGATAGAGCCGTTTTAAGATTTTCTAGATTCAGCTGCACATATCTTCGCTTCTAGGTTTCGGATTGCCCTAGTTTCTTTTGCAAATGAAAGCTGAGACGAAAATCTAGCCTCATGTGAAATTTGGATCCCCTACGAAGTGTATTTATAAGGATAGAAAGGTTTTTCCATACCAAAATATTTTAGGATTTTTTGCATACTTTAGGTATGCTGCGGGCCTTAGTTTAGGAGATAGAGCCGTTTTAAGAATTTCTAGATTCAACTGCACATATCTCCGCTTCTAGGTTTCGGATTGCCCTAGTTTCTTTTGCAAATGAAAGCTGAGACGAAAATCTAGCCTCATGTGAAATTTGGATCCCCTACGAAGTGTATTTATAAGGATAGAAAGGTTTTTCCATACCAAAATATTTTAGGATTTTTTGCATACTTTAGGTATGCTGCGGGCCTTAGTTTAGGAGATAGAGCCGTTTTAAGATTTTCTAGATTCAACTGCACATATCTCCGCTTCTAGGTTTCGGATTGCCCTAGTTTCTTTAGCAAATGAAAGCTGAGACGAAAATCTAGCCTCATGTGAAATTTGGATCCCCTACGAAGTGTATTTATAAAGATAGAAAGGTTTTTCCATACCAAAATATTTTAGGATTTTTTGCATACTTTAGGTATGCTGCGGGCCTTAGTTTAGGAGATAGAGCCGTTTTAAGATTTTCTAGATTCAACTGCACATATCTCCGCTTCTAGGTTTCGGATTGCCCTAGTTTCTTTTGCAAATGATTTATAAGGATAGAAACGTTTTTCCATACCAAAATATTTTAGGATTTTTTGCATACTTTAGGTATGCTGCGGGCCTTAGTTTAGGAGATAGAGCCGTTTTAAGATTTTCTAGATTCAGCTGCACATATCTCCGCTTCTAGGTTTCGGATTGCCCTAGTTTCTTTTGCAAATGAAAGCTGAGACGAAAATATAGCCTCATGTGAAATTTGGATCCCCTACGAAGTGTATTTATAAAGATAGAAAGGTTTTTCCATACCAAAATATTTTAGGATTTTTTGCATACTTTAGGTATGCTGCGGGCCTTAGTTTAGGAGATAGAGCCGTTTTAAGATTTTCTAGATTCAGCTGCACATATCTCCGCTTCTAGGTTTCGGATTGCCCTAGTTTCTTTTGCAAATGAAAGCTGAGACGAAAATCTAGCCTCATGTGAAATTTGGATCCCCTACGAAGTGTATTTATAAAGATAGAAAGGTTTTTCCATACCAAAATATTTTAGGATTTTTTGCATACTTTAGGTATGCTGCGGGCCTTAGTTTAGCAGATAGAGCCGTTTTAAGATTTTCCAGATTCAACTGCACATATCTCCGCTTCTAGGTTTCGGATTGCCCTAGTTTCTTTTGCAAATGAAAGCTGAGACGAAAATCTAGCCTCATGTGAAATTTGGATCCCCTACGAAGTGTATTTATAAGGATAGAAAGGTTTTTCCATACCAAAATATTTTAGGATTTTTTGCATACTTTAAGTATGCTGCGGGCCTTAGTTTAGGAGATAGAGCCGTTTTAAGATTTTCTAGATTCAGCTGCACATATCTCCGCTTCTAGGTTTCGGATTGCCCTAGTTTCTTTTGCAAATGAAAGCTGAGACGAAAATCTAGCCTCATGTGAAATTTGGATCCCCTACGAAGTGTATTTATAAGGATAGAAAGGTTTTTCCATACCAAAATATTTTAGGATTTTTTGCATACTTTAAGTATGCTGCGGGCCTTAGTTTAGGAGATAGAGCCGTTTTAAGATTTTCTAGATTCAGCTGCACATATCTCCGCTTCTAGGTTTCGGATTGCCCTAGTTTCTTTTGCAAATGAAAGCTGAGACGAAAATCTAGCCTCATGTGAAATTTGGATCCCCTACGAAGTGTATTTATAAAGATAGAAAGGTTTTTCCATACCAAAATATTTTAGGATTTTTTGCATACTTTAGGTATGCTGCGGGCCTTAGTTTAGGAGATAGAGCCGTTTTAAGATTTTCTAGATTCAACTGCACATATCTCCGCTTCTAGGTTTCGGATTGCCCTAGTTTCTTTTGCAAATGAAAGCTGAGACGAAAATCTAGCCTCATGTGAAATTTGGATCCCCTACGAAGTGTATTTATAAAGATAGAAAGGTTTTTCCATACCAAAATATTTTAGGATTTTTTGCATACTTTAGGTATGCTGCGGGCCTTAGTTTAGGAGATAGAGCCGTTTTAAGATTTTCTAGATTCAGCTGCACATATCTCCGCTTCTAGGTTTCGGATTGCCCTAGTTTCTTTTGCAAATGAAAGCTGAGACGAAAATCTAGCCTCATGTGAAATTTGGATCCCCTACGAAGTGTATTTATAAGGATAGAAAGGTTTTTCCATACCAAAATATTTTAGGATTTTTTGCATACTTTAAGTATGCTGCGGGCCTTAGTTTAGGAGATAGAGCCGTTTTAAGATTTTCTAGATTCAGCTGCACATATCTCCGCTTCTAGGTTTCGGATTGCCCTAGTTTCTTTTGCAAATGAAAGCTGAGACGAAAATCTAGCCTCATGTGAAATTTGGATCCCCTACGAAGTGTATTTATAAAGATAGAAAGGTTTTTCCATACCAAAATATTTTAGGATTTTTTGCATACTTTAGGTATGCTGCGGGCCTTAGTTTAGGAGATAGAGCCGTTTTAAGATTTTCTAGATTCAACTGCACATATCTCCGCTTCTAGGTTTCGGATTGCCCTAGTTTCTTTTGCAAATGAAAGCTGAGACGAAAATCTAGCCTCATGTGAAATTTGGATCCCCTACGAAGTGTATTTATAAGGATAGAAAGGTTTTTCCATACCAAAATATTTTAGGATTTTTTGCATACTTTAAGTATGCTGCGGGCCTTAGTTTATTAGATAGAGCCGTTTTAAGATTTTCTAGATTCAGCTGCACATATCTCCGCTTCTAGGTTTCGGATTGCCCTAGTTTCTTTTGCAAATGAAAGCTGAGACGAAAATCTAGCCTCATGTGAAATTTGGATCCCCTACGAAGTGTATTTATAAAGATAGAAAGGTTTTTCCATACCAAAATATTTTAGGATTTTTTGCATACTTTAAGTATGCTGCGGGCCTTAGTTTAGGAGATAGAGCCGTTTTAAGATTTTCTAGATTCAGCTGCACATATCTCCGCTTCTAGGTTTCGGATTGCCCTAGTTTCTTTTGCAAATGAAAGCTGAGACGAAAATCTAGCCTCATGTGAAATTTGGATCCCCTACGAAGTGTATTTATAAAGATAGAAAGGTTTTTCCATACCAAAATATTTTAGGATTTTTTGCATACTTTAGGTATGCTGCGGGCCTTAGTTTAGGAGATAGAGCCGTTTTAAGATTTTCTAGATTCAGCTGCACATATCTCCGCTTCTAGGTTTCGGATTGCCCTAGTTTCTTTTGCAAATGAAAGCTGAGACGAAAATCTAGCCTCATGTGAAATTTGGATCCCCTACGAAGTGTATTTATAAAGATAGAAAGGTTTTTCCATACCAAAATATTTTAGGATTTTTTGCATACTTTAAGTATGCTGCGGGCCTTAGTTTAGGAGATAGAGCCGTTTTAAGATTTTCTAGATTCAGCTGCACATATCTCCGCTTCTAGGTTTCGGATTGCCCTAGTTTCTTTTGCAAATGAAAGCTGAGACGAAAATCTAGCCTCATGTGAAATTTGGATCCCCTACGAAGTGTATTTGTAAGGATAGAAAGGTTTTTCCATACCAAAATATTTTAGGATTTTTTGCATACTTTAGGTATGCTGCGGGCCTTAGTTTAGGAGATAGAGCCGTTTTAAGATTTTCTAGATTCAACTGCACATAACTCCGCTTCTAGGTTTCGGATTGCCCTAGTTTCTTTTGCAAATGAAAGCTGAGACGAAAATCTAGCCTCATGTGAAATTTGGATCCCCTACGAAGTGTATTTGTAAGGATAGAAAGGTTTTTCCATACCAAAATATTTTAGGATTTTTTGCATACTTTTGGTATGCTGCGGGCCTTAGTTTAGGAGATAGAGCCGTTTTAAGATTTTCTAGATTCAACTGCACATATCTCCCCTTCTAGGTTTCGGATTGCCTTAGTTTCTTTTGCAAATGAAAGCTGAGACGAAAATCTATCCTCATGTGAAATTTGGATCCCCTACGAAGTGTATTTGTAAGGATAGAAAGGTTTTTCCATACCAAAATATTTTAGGATTTTTTGCATACTTTAGGTATGCTGCGGGCCTTAGTTTAGGAGATAGAGCCGTTTTAAGATTTTCTAGATTCAACTGCACATATCTCCGCTTCTAGGTTTCGGATTGCCCTAGTTTCTTTTGCAAATGAAAGCTGAGACGAAAATCTAGCCTCATGTGAAATTTGGATCCCCTACGAAGTGTATTTATAAAGATAGAAAGGTTTTACCATACCAAAATATTTTAGGATTTTTTGCATACTTTTGGTATGCTGCGGGCCTTAGTTTAGGAGATAGAGCCGTTTTAAGATTTTCTAGATTCAACTGCACATATCTCCGCTTCTAGGTTTCGGATTGCCCTAGTTTCTTTTGCAAATGAAAGCTGAGACGAAAATCTATCCTCATGTGAAATTTGGATCCCCTACGAATTGTATTTATAAGGATAGAAAGGTTTTTCCATACCAAAATATTTTAGGATTTTTTGGATACTTTAGGTATGCTGCGGGCCTTAGTTTAGGAGATAGAGCCGTTTTAAGATTTTCTAGATTCAACTGCACATATCTCCCCTTCTAGGTTTCGGATTGCCTTAGTTTCTTTTGCAAATGAAAGCTGAGACGAAAATCTATCCTCATGTGAAATTTGGATCCCCTACGAAGTGTATTTGTAAGGATAGAAAGGTTTTTCCATACCAAAATATTTTAGGATTTTTTGCATACTTTTGGTATGCTGCGGGCCTTAGTTTAGGAGATAGAGCCGTTTTAAGATTTTCTAGATTCAACTGCACATATCTCCGCTTCTAGGTTTCGGATTGCCCTAGTTTCTTTTGCAAATGAAAGCTGAGACGAAAATCTATCCTCATGTGAAATTTGGATCCCCTACGAATTGTATTTATAAGGATAGAAAGGTTTTTCCATACCAAAATATTTTAGGATTTTTTGGATACTTTAGGTATGCTGCGGGCCTTAGTTTAGGAGATAGAGCCGTTTTAAGATTTTCTAGATTCAACTGCACATATCTCCCCTTCTAGGTTTCGGATTGCCTTAGTTTCTTTTGCAAATGAAAGCTGAGACGAAAATCTATCCTCATGTGAAATTTGGATCCCCTACGAAGTGTATTTGTAAGGATAGAAAGGTTTTTCCATACCAAAATATTTTAGGATTTTTTGCATACTTTAGGTATGCTGCGGGCCTTAGTTTAGGAGATAGAGCCGTTTTAAGATTTTCTAGATTCAACTGCACATATCTCCGCTTCTAGGTTTCGGATTGCCCTAGTTTCTTTTGCAAATGAAAGCTGAGACGAAAATCTAGCCTCATGTGAAATTTGGATCCCCTACGAAGTGTATTTATAAAGATAGAAAGGTTTTACCATACCAAAATATTTTAGGATTTTTTGCATACTTTTGGTATGCTGCGGGCCTTAGTTTAGGAGATAGAGCCGTTTTAAGATTTTCTAGATTCAACTGCACATATCTCCGCTTCTAGGTTTCGGATTGCCCTAGTTTCTTTTGCAAATGAAAGCTGAGACGAAAATCTATCCTCATGTGAAATTTGGATCCCCTACGAATTGTATTTATAAGGATAGAAAGGTTTTTCCATACCAAAATATTTTAGGATTTATTGCATACTTTAGGTATGCTGCGGGCCTTAGTTTAGGAGATAGAGCCGTTTTAAGATTTTCTAGATTCAACTGCACATAACTCCGCTTCTAGGTTTCGGATTGCCCTAGTTTCTTTTGCAAATGAAAGCTGAGACGAAAATCTAGCCTCATGTGAAATTTGGATCCCCTACGAAGTGTATTTGTAAGGATAGAAAGGTTTTTCCATACCAAAATATTTTAGGATTTTTTGCATACTTTTGGTACGCTGCGGGCCTTAGTTTAGGAGATAGAGCCGTTTTAAGATTTTCTAGATTCAACTGCACATATCTCCCCTTCTAGGTTTCGGATTGCCTTAGTTTCTTTTGCAAATGAAAGCTGAGACGAAAATCTATCCTCATGTGAAATTTGGATCCCCTACGAAGTGTATTTGTAAGGATAGAAAGGTTTTTCCATACCAAAATATTTTAGGATTTTTTGCATACTTTAGGTATGCTGCGGGCCTTAGTTTAGGAGATAGAGCCGTTTTAAGATTTTCTAGAATCAACTGCACATATCTCCGCTTCTAGGTTTCGGATTGCCTTAGTTTCTTTTGCAAATGAAAGCTGCGACGAAAATCTAGCCTCATGTGAAATTTGGATCCCCTACGAAGTGTATTTATAAAGATAGAAAGGTTTTACCATACCAAAATATTTTAGGATTTTTTGCATACTTTGGGTATGCTGCGGGCCTTAGTTTAGGAGATAGAGCCGTTTTAAGATTTTCTTGATTCAACTGCACATATCTCCGCTTCTAGGTTTCGGATTGCCTTAGTTTCTTTTGCAAATGAAAGCTGCGACGAAAATCTAGCCTCATGTGAAATTTGGATCCCCTACGAAGTGTATTTATAAAGATAGAAAGGTTTTTCCATACCAAAATATTTTAGGATTTTTTGCATACTTTGGGTATGCTGCGGGCCTTAGTTTAGGAGATAGAGCCGTTTTAAGATTTTCTAGATTCAACTGCACATATCTCCGCTTCTAGGTTTCGGATTGCCTTAGTTTCTTTTGCAAATGAAAGCTGCGACGAAAATCTAGCCTCATGTGAAATTTGGATCCCCTACGAAGTGTATTTATAAAGATAGAAAGGTTTTTCCATACCAAAATATTTTAGGATTTTTTGCATACTTTAGGTATGCTGCGGGTCTTAGTTTAGGAGATAGAGCCGTTTTAAGATTTTCTAGATTCAACTGCACATATCTCCGCTTCTAGGTTTCGGATTGCCCTAGTATCTTTTGCAAATGAAAGCTGAGACGAAAATCTAGCCTCATGTGAAATTTGGATCCCCAACGAAGTGTATTTATAAAGATAGAAAGGTTTTTCCATACCAAAATATTTTAAGATTTTTTGCATACTTTAGGCATGCTGCGGGCCTTAGTTTAGGAGATAGAGCCGTTTTAAGATTTTCTAGATTCAACTGCACATAACTCGGCTTCTAGGTTTCGGATTGCCCTAGTTTCTTTTGCAAATGAAAGCTGAGACGAAAATCTAGCCTCATGTGAAATTTGGATCCCCAACGAAGTGTATTTATAAAGATAGAAAGGTTTTTCCATACCAAAATATTTTAGGATTTTTTGCATACTTTAGGTATGCTGCGGGTCTTAGTTTAGGAGATAGAGCCGTTTTAAGATTTTCTAGATTCAACTGCACATAACTCCGCTTCTAGGTTTCGGATTGCCCTAGTTTCTTTTGCAAATGAAAGCTGAGACGAAAATCTATCCTCATGTGAAATTTGGATCCCCTACGAAGTGTATTTATAAAGATAGAAAGGTTTTTCCATACCAAAATATTTTAAGATTTTTTGCATACTTTAGACATGCTGCGGGCCTTAGTTTAGGAGATAGAGCCATTTTAAGATTTTCTTGATTCAACTGCACATAACTCGGCTTCTAGGTTTCGGATTGCCCTAGTTTCTTTTGCAAATGAAAGCTGAGACGAAAATCTAGCCTCATGTGAAATTTGGATCCCCCACGAAGTGTATTTATAAAGATAGAAAGGTTTTTCCATACCAAAATATTTTAAGATTTTTTGCATACTTTAGGCATGCTGCGGGCCTTAGTTTAGGAGATAGAGCCGTTTTAAGATTTTCTAGATTTAACTGCACATATCTCCACTTCTAGGTTTCGGATTGCCCTAGTTTCTTTTGCAAATGAAAGCTGAGACGAAAATCTAGCCTCATGTGAAATTTGGATCCCCCACGAAGTGTATTTATAAAGATAGAAAGGTTTTTCCATACCAAAATATTTTAAGATTTTTTGCATACTTTAGGCATGCTGCGGGCCTTAGTTTAGGAGATAGAGCCGTTTTAAGATTTTCTAGATTCAACTGCACATATCTCCACTTCTAGGTTTCGGATTGCCCTAGTTTCTTTTGCAAATGAAAGCTGAGACGAAAATCTAGCCTCATGTGAAATTTGGATCCCCTACGAAGTGTATTTATAAAGATAGAAAGGTTTTTCCATACCAAAATATTTTAAGATTTTTTGCATACTTTAGGTATGCTGCGGGCCTTAGTTTAGGAGATAGAGCCGTTTTAAGATTTTCTAGATTCAACTGCACATATCTCCGCTTCTAGGTTTCGGATTGCCCTAGTTTCTTTTGCAAATGAAAGCTGAGACGAAAATCTAGCCTCATGTGAAATTTGGATCCCCTACGAAGTGTATTTATAAAGATAGAAAGGTTTTTCCATACCAAAATATTTTAAGATTTTTTGCATACTTTAGGCATGCTGCGGGCCTTAGTTTAGGAGATAGAGCCGTTTTAAGATTTTCTAGATTCAACTGCACAAAACTCCGCTTCTAGGTTTCGGATTGCCCTAGTTTCTTTTGCAAATGAAAGCTGAGACGAAAATCTAGCCTCATGTGAAATTTGGATCCCCTACGAAGTGTATTTATAGGGATGGAAAGGTTTTTCCATACCAAAATATTTTAGGATTTTTTGCATACTTTAGGTATGCTGCGGGTCTTAGTTTAGGAGATAGAGCCGTTTTAAGATTTTCTAGATTCAACTGCACATAACTCCGCTTCTAGGTTTCGGATTGCCCTAGTTTCTTTTGCAAATGAAAGCTGAGACGAAAATCTAGCCTCATGTGAAATTTGGATCCCCTACGAAGTGTATTTATAGGGATAGAAAGGTTTTTCCATACCAAAATATTTTAGGATTTTTTGCATACTTTAGGTATGCTGCGGGTCTTAGTTTAGGAGATAGAGCCGTTTTAAGATTTTCTAGATTCAACTGCACATAACTCCGCTTCTAGGTTTCGGATTGCCCTAGTTTCTTTTGCAAATGAAAGCTGAGACGAAAATCTAGCCTCATGTGAAATTTGGATCCCCTACGAAGTGTATTTATAGGGATAGAAAGGTTTTTCCATACCAAAATATTTTAGGATTTTTTGCATACTTTAGGTATGCTGCGGGTCTTAGTTTAGGAGATAGAGCCGTTTTAAGATTTTCTAGATTCAACTGCACATAACTCCGCTTCTAGGTTTCGGATTGCCCTAGTTTCTTTTGCAAATGAAAGCTGAGACGAAAATCTAGCCTCATGTGAAATTTGGATCCCCTACGAAGTGTATTTATAAGGATAGAAAGGGTTTTCCATACCAAAATATTTTAGGATTTTTTGCATACTTTAGGTATGCTGCGGGTCTTAGTTTAGGAGATAGAGCCGTTTTAAGATTTTCTAGATTCAACTGCACATAACTCCGCTTCTAGGTTTCGGATTGCCCTAGTTTCTTTTGCAAATGAAAGCTGAGACGAAAATCTAGCCTCATGTGAAAATTGGATCCCCTACGAAGTGTATTTAAATTTTAGTTTACAGTGGGATCGTCTTTGTAGCTTAATGGAATATTAAACAATTAAATATTTTAGAGCAGGGTTTCAAGTCAACTATTCTTTCGGCTAGGTATTCCATTGGTATTAATTGTTGTTGAATTAAATGTATTTACACTGGGAATATGAACGTTTAACATTTGTTTTTGTACATTTTAGTAATCGTTAAAGCAGCCAACTCATAGCCATTGCATGAGTACACACTTAAAAATCAGTCATTTGGGAATGGATATTACATTCGACGAGCCGTTATATTAAATGCCGTAACAAAAACCAAACAGGGGAACAAAAGTAAAAGAGAATTTAACAAAAAAAGCCATTAAAACTGTGAAAAGTCCAATGCCTGTTTTGCTATTAACCCACAAAATATACACTCAAGCATCTACTTAAATACAAATACCTACATGCTAAACTTGTGGCAATTGTGTGTGCGTTTGAGTGAATTGTTTTGTATGTGTGTATGGGTGTGCATTAATGTTTTCTGTGTATCGGTCAATTTTTAATGATGTTACGTAGATATAGACCATCGGTCCATTAATTTTGATCATATTATATTTTGAACTGAACGAAATATTCGCAATTCGGCATGGGTGGGAAAAAAATATGAAATTATTGTGTGTTCGGGGGTGGCTCATAACGAAGCATAAACATAAACTTTAATGAGTCTGATAAAAATTGTGCTTTACTTAACGATGCTTTGTAGAAATTTCACTACAATTGTCCATGAATATTTCGGTTAGTAAGAATGAGTGCTATTGTCCTTAAAAACTGCTCTATCGAATACCAAATGTAGGACACGCGCGGCAACAGCCCACACAGCCACACACCGCCCAAGTGACCTCCAAAATTTGAGTAGAATATTTATTTGAAAACCCCTCCATCATACCGGCTGGCCGCTTTTGTTTGGTCAACAGCTTCTTCTTATGTCGCACGAATTGAAATTTATTATTGTTATTATTTGGTGGATTCTTCGGGATCTAGATGCGTGAGTTTGCTGTGTACGGCTTCCATACACAGCAAATGCTAAGACGCCACTAAGTTCAGATAATCTCAAAATATTAACAGTTACTTTTTTATGAATTTCTGCGACGGAGGTATTTAGGTAAATTATGGCCTTTTCTGGCATATTATTTGCGCTTATAGGTTTCATATTTCTACTTAATTTTCGCAAATCTCTTTTTAAACATTCGGAATTTATGTATTTGGTCATTAAAAGTTTTGGCGTTCATTTGTATGAGCAAGTGAGGTTTGTAAATCTTGGTAAGTTTTCTATATGTTTACAAGTATAGTTAAAGCACTCTGAAGTGTTTACAAATAAATAAATAAAAAATGAATTAAATTCTGAAACTGGGGGTCGGTTTTGGCTGCCAACAGTCGCCTCTACTAAGCGTCAGTTTCCTACCACCTGATCTGTCAGTCATAGCTTTGAACGTTCTCTGCTGCATTGTCCTCTAATGGATATAGGGATGAATACTTCTTTTGCAGTAGTTTCCTGATCCATACGCTCAGGCAACGCTAAGACAACAACCAAGGGGCGAACTAAGACAACAACCAAGGGGCGAGCTGAGACAAAAACCAAGGGGCGAACTAAGACAACAACCAAGGGGCGAGCTGAGACAAAAACCAAGGGGCGAACTAAGACAACAACCAAGGGGCGAGCTGAGACAACAACCAAAAGGCCGAGCTGAGACAACAACCCAAAAATTTGTATATTACATACCACTAGGGTTGCCACACGGAAAATAAAAAATTTGAAAAACCCAATACCATAAATACGAATTAAAAATTGTTACACAAAAAAACTGAGTAGTACAATATAAAAGTTTATTTTTTATGTTTTAAGTTTATTTTCTATGTACGGTTCCTATGGCTACTTTTTGCGTTTCTCGGAGAAAAGTTCTCCGTTCGATGGCGGACTCGATGCTGCTATGCTTGAGGAGGACATTCTGTCGGGTATTGTGGACGAAGCATCGTGTTATTTTTCCGAAGAAAGTGACGACGAACAGAAGAGCATGCAGAGCAAATACGAAGATGGGAGTGGCAATAAGTATGTACTAGCTTGGAATTACACATTTAACAGCTTGCGCTTACGTTATACTCATTTCTCGACATGACCAAGCCATGGATTTGTATGCACCCAACTATGTCAGTAGCGGCATACAGGTAATATGGCTAGGCATTCAATGGTATTCGGCACTCACCCCGATTTCACCTTTCAGTGAACTTTTCTCTCAAACGCAACGTTTTTCATCAGCATCGAAGCCTCGACATCATAGAGAAGTAAGACTTTTGATAATGAACGTTTGGAGCAGTAACATTGTATGGCGAGAGTGGACTTCGCTTTTCACCTATCTGCTGAAGCATCTGCTGTTATGGGTTGATCTCTTCTTCTTATTGTTTTAAGCGTTAACACCAAGGTGGTCCATATTGTGCACAATTTGATTCACATGATGAAGCTATTCTAAATTTAAATTTATTTGCACCGTTTATCGGTTACAGAATCTTATATCAAATTCACAAATAAACACCTTTTTGGGCTTTTGAAGTTACAACCACCGTGAACAGCCATAATATTTGCATTTCTTAGGTATTTGGTTTATGCATGCAATTGCACGTTAAACTGTTTTAAAAATTGTTCCTCTTGTACGAAAGTATGTTGTTGACCAAGTTCTAATCCATCAATATTGGGATATATCCAAGACATACAATAACAAAGCTGTAAAGCTTTATTATTTTTTATTTAATTTAGAGAAGACAACATCCACGTCGTCATATCCAGTACAATATCCTTCTTCGATGTTGAAACTATATTTGTGAGCTTTTGAAAGTTCAAAAGCTATTCGAAAAGATTTCAATATTGAATTTGATGCATTTATAAACGAACTTTTAAAGTAGCTTCACAAGAATAAAGCCTATTACTTCCACTATCCACCGCTAGTATGAGAAATATATAAAGCGGAAAAGTTAACTTTATAAATGTAAAATAGCTAATCAGCTCCAACATTTGCAAGTATCAAGTAAATAGCACAAAACGCAAACAAATGAGGTCAAGCGATAGCATAATAAAGGCGAACAAGGGCAATTTGGAAATCCCTTGAGAGTAAATACAAATTAACAAATGAATTAAATGAATATGAATTGCAAAATGACCAAAGTGTAAGTTTTTATATATCAACAATTGTACAAATAATTAGAATTTTCTTTTTGATCAATTGTTTTACTAAAACTTTTCCATTTCCATTCTCCAAATGGCACTAAAAACTGCCCAGCCAAACCTTTTTCACTTTCATTAATAAAGAACTGGCCCAACCATAAAGAACAAAAATGTCCTTTCAGTAATAATTCATAAACACCACAGCAACTAATTCGGAGCATATAAATCTCTTAAAGACCATTTAACTTAAAAAGTAAATATATTTCAGAAGAGGCACAAAACGAAGCTCAATCATCGATCATACGAAAAAGCCTACTGCCGCCTTTTAGCTTGTTCACATGCTGAGTGTAGAACGAGAACCGAGATAACAAACTTAAAATTAGGTGTAGTGAATCAAAGTTAAATTTATTTATTTAGAAATTTGCAAAAATCGATTTATGCAAACGTTTGTTTACAATATTTATACACGTGGCCACCAACCATATCGAAACACAACTGGAAAGTGTGGGTGAACGTTGTGAGTACAAACAGCGGAATATGTTCATGTATTTTGGATTTTATTTTCTTTTTCCCACTACAAATTATAATTACAAATTGAATTGAATTGTAGTTTTGTGGTTCGTTTATGAAGGCGAACTTGCCATTTTGCATGTACGTATTTGCAAAATGTATGAATGACAGTTTTGTTTCTAGAAATAAACAAAATTTGAATGCAAAAAGACACTGACGTCTTTAAGTTTATACGATTGTCAATATTGATCTTAGAAGCGGATGTCATATTTCAAATGTCAGAGCAAATGTCTAGGTCAGAGATGATGTGAACATTTTTTAAAAAAAATCGAGCGGTGATCTGGAAAAAACCCTTTACGCGTATTTTCTTTTCGTCCCTCTATCACATCCATAATTTTCGAAAAAATCAATTTTTGTCGTAATTTAAGTTTATTCTGCCAAATAATAACTTTCGAAGAGGTTTTTTTTAAATTTAAGTACATTCAGTTCCAATTAAATTTTAAGTACCTACAGTTTTCTAAAAGAAAACAACGTCATCCTTTGCCGTCACAAACACTTGCAAATCAGTGGAAAATGTCAACCCCAGTCCCACGTGTATGTCGCTTTTCCCTCCACCATACTGCATCAACACTTTCCTGCTCATGCACACACACGCCACATTTACTGCAGTTTTATTTTGATCGTAATTTTCGTAATTCGCGTATTTAAAGTTTTGCATTTTATAAAAAAAAAAGAAGAAGAAGGAATTAAACAAAAAATGAAATAGTTACGAAAAAAAAACAAAGAGATCAGCTATGCAAATGTTGTGAATAAGTTTGAAAAGGCAACTTTTTGTCTTTGTTGTTTTTGCTTTTACCATGTTATCTGCTTTCTGTGTGCTATGCTGAGGAGGGTGCCTGTGACGTATGTCGCTTCATGCTGCTGGCGACAGTGTGTACATTCAGGAGAGGCTGTGTCAACGTGCTGCTTGGGCTAATTATGGCACGCGCTGTGATGTGCCACGCCAGATGGTAGCTGGCAAAAGAAATTGAATTTAAATTGCACACACACACACACACACACACACACAACACGAAACGAAAAGGGTGCATTATACGGAAAAGTATAAGTACAGCAAGCTGTGCGATTTTTTTGCGTGTGTTTATGCTCCCCTCCGGCTAAAGGCTGATCTTTGATTTTTGTTTTGTTTTTGCCGCTCTTTAAGTTTGTGCTAAATTTAGTCGAACTGTTCCCCCTTCTACTGGTCGCAGAATGTATTGACTTCAAACCGAAATGGTGCGTGCACTCACTCTGTCATACGAAAAAATGCTGTTGTGGTTGTTGCGCTGGTAGCTACTGTTTACATCGTACTTCTACGTACATATTTTTGGAATATGTTATTGCATTCAATTTAGAATGCAATGTACGCTGTCAAGAGTGTACACATTGGGAATAAAGCTATTTGTTAGGATTACTTTGGAAGTATGTGCGAGTTGTGGTGGTTCAATTACTTGAGTACACATTCAACTCATTGGGGTACCGTAGAAATATGACCGCAAGCTCTTGTTCGGAAATTAAAGTCTAATTGCCACACTCATCGCAGACAAACTGACCACGACCAGTCAAGTTTGTGACGGAATTCAACGTTGAGTTGTCTCCTTTGTCTGGCAACGGAAACTATTTGATCGGCATTTGCGGTCAGTTGGCCAAATTTCACAAGCACTGGTATCCTTCAGATGACAGTGAAGGGAAATGTTGGCGTTTTGGTCTCTGTGGCGATATGTAACGAAATTCCTACGGCAATAGAATTGCGCATACAGCCGTGAGGAAATTCCAGCAGATGAGAGAAAAGGTACATACATCAATGATCTCACAGCTGGATTGTTTCTACATAGTGTAGATACGTGTATATTAGACCAGCCCAAAAAAAATGAATTTTCCATTTACTTTTCACCTGCCTAAAAATGTTAACTAAATCAGAGAACGAGAAACTATGAATAAATACAATAATAATTAGAAAATGATTGTTTCGAACCACCGAGAAGTACCAATATGACCCCTTTTCTATGCGATGCCAGAGAAAATAGTATTTGCAAACCTTATGGTTTTCACTTCCTCCTTTTTTCCCAAAAGAGCCATAATAATCTTGCCGATGGTAGAAATGGCAGAGTTATGCAGCCAAAGTGAGCCAACAGTCTGAGTTCACTTTGTGCAGTGAGCGTAAAAGCCGCTTTCATGTCCATTTCCGCGTTATATAATTAAACTATAAACTATAACAAAATTTAAATCCTGCTTCACAATTTTCCAAGGAATATTCACAATCAGGCGTAATTCAGTCAGCTAAAGAGAGCGAGCTGAAAATAACGAAATAATCTCTGGAATAATCCTGCTTAAAATGCTCAACATTTTATTTTATTTATTTGTCGTTCCTGTTTTTATTTAGTTGAAGCATTTTTTACATGTGGTTTTCGGTTTGTTTTCATCCCACATTTTTTATGTATTTTTTTTTTTCTTGAATTCTCTCAAACAATACAAATGCAAAGGAAGCATCCATAACAACAGTGATCACCACCATCACACCACATTGCTAATGCGAGTTAAACTTTTATTTTCCAAATTTGCAGCTATTGTTTTTAAAAGCGTACAACGATTTTCCCCCGCTAGTGAGGAGAAGCTGTAACAATTTTCAGGTTTTTGTTGTGTTTTTATTGCATTGTTCATTTTTTTACAACTGCCGAGCAGCAGCAACAAATTGCAAATAACCGCGGGAACAAAAAATGTAAAACCACAATAAAAATAAAATACAACAAAAACAACAACTGCATTGATTCACAACCCAACTAAATCACTTATTGCAGCTTCCATTTAATTTTGCTTTTTTTCCAGCATGTTTTGGGTTTTCGTTCTTTTATTTTATACACTCTTCATTTGCATCAATCGTTGCTGCTGCCACCATATTGCTGGTGAAATAAAACAAATTCTCTACCCATACGCTGCAAAAAATCCCGCCAAAACTGTGTCCTTGTTGTTGTTGAGTGATACACGTGCATCCAACGTACAACACGCTCGCCTATCAACCGCGAGTATCTGCGCGCGTGTGTGTGCTTTGAGTGTGTGCCCCTTGTATATTGTTTTGATGAAATACATTTTATACATTTTAAAACCCAACGGTTCGACGAGGAATAATGGAAAAATTCTGTACAACAACAACAAGAAGCGAAACCAAATCAAAAAGAAATAAAAACATAAGAAATACGCAGCCTTGCTTGGTGCATAACAAGCCAAAAGTGTGGTTATGTAAATTGTGCTTTTGACGTGGGCTGCGGCAGTGTTCAACTTTTGATTGGTTCGTGCCTTTGTGTGTGCCGACTCAGGATATTCAATAAAGGGAATTAAAAAAACAAACTAATATTTATACGCGTGCACATTGGCGCGCGCTTTCGATTTCGCATGGCAAACACAAATAAATCCATTTGCATAGATGGCCGGAACACAACAACTTTTTGGTAGATACAAGTTGCAAACTTTATTGGTATCAGCTTACACTTTACGAGAGCAAGGTAGTTTTTTTGAGTGGTCTGTCCCATTTGTAGTTTTTTGGGCATTGAATAAATTACGTATATGAAAATGGTTTACATTTGTTCGTGAGGGAACAAGCACTGATGTACAGAATATACAAAAGGCAGGAAAAATATAAGTGGTTGAATAGAGAGCAAATGTACATGCAAAGTTTAATTTGTGGGATCAGAAATATATCGATTGACAACATTTTAAGGCAAATAACTATTCCCCAATTTGACAATTTTTCGTAGAATCACTGAACTGAGGGCCGTACTATAACGAAGAGACACTTACAAAATTATAAGGGAAATATCTTCCTTTAAGCTGGAGCTAATACACGATTCACCCACGGGTACGATATGTTGTCCGATAACTTTTTCACTAGCAATGTTCCAGTTTTCTATTAAATTTTAATTCCTTTTTCAAATTTGTGTTTCGGTTTTCATCTTATTTCTGTGACATTTCAATTCGGTTTGCATTAAAAATTCAAACACAGTCACAAAAACTGTGAAAATCGTTTCAGTATTTCCTAAGAAATAATATCTTAGCGTCCAAAGCAGATGAATGTCACATTGGGAAGTCGAAAGATAAATATACCCTTGGACAGCATACTTAATTTCAAGGTACCCACTCATACAAAATTCAAAAAATTAGAAAAATGTAATTTTAAACATTACAAAAAAGAAAAAATTACTTCAAGTCTATTTGCCTTTAGCAGCTGCAATCTTTGCATGCCTGTATGCCTCCATGATATCCTCATCTCTTCTCCGCAACCACAAATATTATTTCTAATTTCGTGAAATTTATTATTTCTACATGACTTCATCGCAACGGCATTTTGGGAACGCCTCTAATGAACAGCAAAACAAAACAACAACAACAAAAAAAACAAAACGAAACGAAATTAATTTCCAGTCAGCAGTCATGTTCCAGCCAAAGTGTTAACATCACAATTTATAAGCATCATGCAGAAATAACATCAGCAACAACAACAACAACAACAACAACAACATAGGCAACCAAAAAGTACTGCAAATGAATGTTTTGCTTTTAATAAGGTAAATACAACGTCTTGTATTGTCATGTTTCGTGGTAATGGTGCGTTGATGGTGGCGGTGATTTTTCCTTTTTGTTTTCCCTTCCAAATAACATGACTTTTACCAAAACTGGTGTGGCCAGAGTGTGAGTAAAGGTGTGCCTTGGCAGTTTGTTATGATGATTTAAAGGGTTCGAGCTTAGCTGGCATTCGTCGACGGCTAATTGAGGAATTTAATTAAGACGTAAGAAGATTTCCGGTGGCTTATTTATTGGTTTGAGTAATTCAATGCATAATCATGGTTACTTGTATGTGAATTTGTGTGTTGAGTAATAGGAAAACAAAAAGAAAAGTGCTATGTTTCCTTCGGTTAAACTTTTCAGAGTTACATTCAGCGCTTAATTCCCAAAATGGTGTATGTGTTACCCACCATTTTGCAAATAGCCTTCTTTTAATTTTGCCAAACCATCAGGGATGAATGCATCAAATGTAATTTCCATGAAAAATGTGGTCGATCACATTGCTCTTTGCTTAACATTTTTCACAGTTTTACCCACAAAATCTCGCACATGCATACAAAAGCTACGCTTAAATAAATACAATTTCCAACATGCATTTAACCCAATTTATGTGGCTTGAACTTTCTCCAAATAAGCTTAACTCAACTGTCTGGGGAACAGCAACATCACACAGCAACATCACAGTAACAAATAAAATTTTTAGTTTTCCCGCATATACGCAACATCACTTCTGTTTGGAACGCACTAAATATTTCGCCATACCCATTCAACAGTGAAAACAAACACACAGAACTTTTTTTGTTTTAATTTCCTCTTTGCCGACTCAACTGGCAGTGTGGCGAAATGAAAAAAAAAACCAAGAACACAAACAGAAACAGGAAAAATGGTGTATGAAGAATCATACACCGAAAGAAAAAACATTGTTTTACTTTGCGAGAGCGACTTAATGTCTCAAGAGAATCCCTTCAGAGTATATTTGATTTTATTTTATTTTCTTGTTGTTGTTGTTGTTCGCTTGCATTTGCAAGCACTGTGTGCAGCAATTGAACGCGCGCTTTAACTGCCAGATTGCAAAAGTGCACTCAGCCTTTGGCAGCTAAGGGGTGCGTGCATTTCGCGTATTTGTGCATTGATGTTGGTATATGTTCCTTGGTTTAGTTACTGTTGCTGTTGGTAAACATGCACTTGCAATATCTAACAGTCTGTGAGTGAGTACAAATTAGTGGGATGCTTGCGCTCGCTCAGGAAACAAAAGATATGCAGCAAATGAACATCCCGCGGAGACAGTGAGACAGTTTGACGCAGAGCTAAAGACGATGTTGACGAAGCCAACATGATTGATGGGGTTAAAACAGTGTTGCAAAAAAAAAAAACATTAAAGAAAAGGAGAGATTGGCACAGAGTTGGTATTTACATGACTTTGAATGTGGAAAACTTTCGTAAAGAGATAAGACTGTACTTTCAACACTGAAACTACTTGTGAAAGGAATCATTGGTAATGATTAATGTTAGTTGGAAAATAAAATAGTAAATTTTGATGTCAGTACCGAGGCATCTGAAGTGATTAAAACTCATATACTCGTAGCTAGTGAACTAATTTCCAGGAACAGGGTGTCAAAAGTTCATTAAATTTCGTCATCATGATGATGTGCTGGAGAGAAACTGAGGACGGCATTGTGTTCAGCTTGTGGCTTAACTATTTACGAGAAAGTTGTAAACCCATTGACCTTTTTTTTTGTAAGTTGTGTTAAACGTATATCTTCTGTAAAATTTTTAAATTTTTTTTCAAATGTTTGCCACGAAGATTTTAAATTTTCAATTGCTGTGAACCTGCTTTTAAAATCCATTGTAATCAAATCAAGGACTGCATAATAAAAATGCCGATTGCGCTGCCCATATTATCAGTTGCGGGCAATAGATGTTGTCCAATAGATGTTTCCACTAAGAATGCCTTTAATGCAACTGATGATTTAACAACTCTTGAAGGCCTACCACATCCAACACTTTCTCTTTCATTAAAAACGTCCGCAAAGCACAAACATTGAATGAAATATATATACATTTCATTTCCCTGACGCCACTGCCTCATCCCATAATTCTTTTGGCTACGAAACATTTTCAATGAATTAATAAATGAAAACTGTATTGTGATACGTAAAATATTTCAGATTTCGCTGGCCTCATTGCTGGGTTGAAATTTCCACGCAATTCAATGAGGACAATGCTTTTAATCACAACATTATCCATTCAACAAGTAGGCCGCACAACATCAGGTTGGAAATATCCCATAAGGAGAATGCGCCGAATGCCAACAAACAACCTTTAAAGTATGTAAATATTTTAACGAAGGCGAATAAAACGCGGATGAAATTTCCGTATTAATACTGCATAATGTGGTTTTAATATTTACACATAATTAAAAGCGAAATGAAAAGAAATAGCCATGGCGAATTCCATGAGTACTCATGGAAATAATACAATTCGAGCACAGTCCATGAAAATTCGCACAGGACTGCTAATAATATTATGTACTACTTCAACACGAACAAAAAAGAATGGAGCGCTCTTGGCACTCAATATCTTTTTGTTAATTTTCTACTTATCGAATGCATTAATTACAAATTTTTTGCTCTATTTATATATATATATCCGCACCGCGCACAATTTCATATTTTATTCAGCAAGGCGCCACTTCATATATTAAATTGCGATTTAATTGAAACCGCTCAAATGCACTTAAGTGCTTTCGACACAAGTTTCCCTTCGGTTTGGTTTTCTCCCGCTACTTTTGTAGTGCCTTTTGTAGAATTTATGCAAGCGTCAAGGGCACTGGAACAGGAACCGGATATGGCATGCTTAATGCGAAGCAGATGTGCAGCAGCGGCATTAATGGCTCTAACAGAGCTGCAATAATATTTTCATATACTCGGGGGACCGACAAATTTTAGGACGGTGGTGAGTTCGAAACTAACTGAAATAAAGCTGGCAGCGCAGAAATAATAAAGAAAATTTAAAATTAGCACACACGCTGACACACACACACACACATACACACACACACCACCCTCCCACGCATTTGAATGAATATTCACCGCGAGCATAGCGGAAATTGCGGGTAATTTCGTTTTACCGAATTTTAAATTACGAAGTGAAGAAGCATTTCGTGCTTTGGGAGTACAAAGCGAGTACAAAGTTTAAATATGAAATTGGCATTAGAATCTGATTACTAACTCATATCACTTAATCGCGCAGTATTTCTGTGACAGTGTCCCTGAGATAACACATAATTGACTAAAATTAAGCTGTGCGAATATTTTCGTGTGAGATATTAAAACCGATTCCACAGAGATTGATTTAAGGTGGGACTAGTCTAAAAAGAACGAAAAAGAACTCAATCATTAGTCAAGCTTGTCCTGTGGGCCCCACAGTATATTTGTTCACTCCTCTTTAGAATTCCTTCTTTAGAATTCATATAAATGTCCAATGTCTTTCAGCCAACTGTCCAGTGGCTACTCCACAAGAGTAGTCTATAAAAAGTCTAAATAAATACAAATATATTCAAAGAGATAGCCAAATGTTGACACCAGGAAGAAACTAAAGCCACAACAAAAAGGACAAAAGGAAGGCACCCAGAACTCTTAATACCCACTCGGTCTTTTAACGTTTTTTTCTTTTCTCTCCGCTGCACAGTTATAAATCACTTACTCAAATTCTCGACTTCTTTCAAGCATCTCTTTGTATGTGTGCTGTTGACTATTTTGTTTTTATTTTACCAACGCAAATCCTTGGAGTGTTGGGTACAGTCAAAAAAAAAGGACCTACAAAAATCTCAAAGAAAACTGCACCGATTCTAAATCAAAACAATTCGTTTCAGGGAAAAAATGGCTTCCTTGCCGGAGTGGACTGGCTGTGCTAACATCCTCCTATGAAATCCTTTACCCAATGCTGTCCATTTCACAGCTGCAGGCGTTTAAGTGTTGTTAATGCTGCAGCTGTGCTTTTTCGCCAGGCATGTTCCTCAAGGTAGTTTCGCTTTTTTTTTATCGGTTTACCTTCGTCGTACTCCCCAACGGCGTTGAGTACTTATATATACCTACCCACCTCTTATATAAATTTTTCATTTTTGTTGTTTGTATTTTTAACCTGTAGATGGCGCTTTTGGCAGTTTTGCATTAGTTGCAGACATTCCAAGTGCAATTTTTCTTCTCTTCAGCCCTGCTTTAGCCACCTTCTTTTTTTGAACTCTGCGGTTATCTCGTTTGGCGCACAAAAAACACATCGTCGTCGTCCTGGGTAAGATAAAGCATTCCAAATAGAGGGCGGCGGCTTTCGGGCTGTAAAAAATGTTTTCACGCGACTACGGCTGCCGTAGTGAATTTGCGACAAATGTAAGTACTTTTGAGCGTTTGCGGGAATGGCGAATGGAGTTCGTTCGGTTACTGTTACGTGAGTTCGTTTTTGAAAGTTTCTGAAGTGTGTGTGTGTGCTTACTTTGGTAATTCCGTGAAGGTGCGCTGTTTTCGGAAGATCTCCGTAGATGGAAATGGAGCTTGATGAATACAGCGGAACTGGTTAGTTCAACCATGAACTTAGTGCTGTGCGGCAATTTCTGTTACCACGAAAAGTAAACTGCTTATGTTTTTTGTAGTTAATTTTTCTTTTTAATATTAAGAACATTTTATGCTGGGTTGAATTTTAAACGTAATTTTTCGAGATATTTTTCCACCTTGAGAAATTTTCAAGCAAATATGTAAATTCTTTCATTTACCACAAAATCGCATACATTTTCTCAATTCTACCCACTTATTACACAGAATTTTTCACAACATTCGCCTGGCTACTGCTTTAATTTGTTACACACTACTGAGAAGAGGTCGTCTGACTTTTTTTTGATTATCTCGTAAATGTATTCAATGGAAATTTAATAACCAAAGCAAAAACTCAAAAATCCACTATTTTCCCGAAAATTTTCCAGTGTTTTGAACTCTAGCATTCTGTAAAATGGAAATTATAAAACATATAAGTAAGATAAGGGGCGCACACTCTGGATTTATCTAGAGAAGGGGTTTGCTTTGCAAATGGATCAGTCGACTGCTACAAACGCTAAAGAGAGAATTGGCCACTGTGCTGTGTGGCCTCTACATAATTGTTCAATTTATATAAAGTATTTCACTCTAAGCGGTTTTTTTTTTGGGTATTTTCGGTTTGACGATTTTGTTTTTTGGGTATTTTATATTTTTGGATATTTGATTTGGGAATTTTGGCTTTTGTGTGATTTTATATGGGATAGGGTCTTGAGATATTTTCTTTGAGAATTTTTGTGTTGGTGAAATTGTAATTTGTTGCATATAATGCAGTTAGCTTGAACTGCTGTCCATGAAAATTGTAGTAACTATGCAATATGGTAATTTGATCAAATTACTAAAGTAAGTCATGTTAGATGGAGAAGAGTAATTAGTAATTAATTATTGAAACGAAAAATTCATCGCAGCCAACCAGACGACAAATTCTCGCAATTCTCAAAAGTGTAGTAAATATTTTTCAACATTTTCGCGCTGCAATTACCCTGCATCAGTCTTTGACTTGAAAGCTTGCATAATTGCATTAGGTTAGCATAATTATGAGACCATACACAAAATAAAAACGAACGAGCGGGGTGGAGTGAAGTGGAGAGGAGTGGAAAAAGAATCAAATAGAATAAAGTAATTACATTTGCGGTATGATAAAATTGCACGAACCCAGCAAGAACTCAATTAAGTGCACTTAAGTGAAAGAACTCTGAAATTGGGAAATGAAAAAGCAAATAAAACAAAAACACAAAATGGTTGCAAGTGCATTTAAGGAGTGTTTACTTAGATTTTCTGGTAAATTAAAGACAAAAAGGAGGGAACTGAGTGACTGGCCATGAAAGTGGAAGGTGGGCAAATGCGTTTTGTGGGCGAATTGTCCGCAGTTGAATGCTGTCAATTTAGAGGTTAAAGTATTCAAACGAGGTTGGAGTCTCTATTAAATGCTTTTTTCTTACTCTTGTTCATTCCCAAGGCATGCTTTTCAATTCAACATCTCTCAATTTCGTTTTGTTCTTTGTCACATTCGGGCAAACATTAAAACATTTGAGACATTTAATTTTATTCTGTAAATGAATGTTACATTTGACATGTGTTTTAACACATGTGTCCTCGGTCATGTAATATGCGGCAGAACATTTCACGAAGACCTTACATTTATTGGAAAAACGAAATGTCCTTGATGGCAATCCTTGTGTACATGTTCAGTGTTCAACTAATCGAAAAATAAAACAAATATTGAAAATGACACTTCTTACGAAAATGTCAAAAAGAAAACATCAAAGGACAACATTGATTCGAAAAACTTTCCAAGTGAGAAGTCAGTCGACCATTTAAAAATTTAATGATTTTTCGATTTGAATGGTTTCGTTGAACAAAGTACATAGTAAAAGCTAAGCACAACATCGTTAATACACAATAGGTTAGTTAACGAAGTAGCGGTTTTTTTTCACAAGCTCAGGCGCTGCAAAAGCTGTTCAAATAATCTAGTAAAAAAAATAAAAAAATTCACTTTTCTATAAAAATTTCAGTATTTGTGACTACTAATAATGATATTAACAATACCGGTAACAACAAAGGCTCAATGAATTTATTAACTCCTTGATCATATCCCTTGCGAAGACACCCCAATTTGTGAATATTCTACTTTAAACCTCAAATTGCATTTCTGAATCCAAGAATCGTTACTCAACTGCAACTTATGAGCACTTTCAACAGCATTTAGCTAAAGACCGAAATTTTATTTGCGGAAAAAGTTTGCATTTCCATTACAAGGGACAATTTGTGGCAGTGCCAAATATTTGGCTAAATTTTTAGCTATTTTACTGAAATTAATAACTTAGCTATTCTCTTTGCCGTTGCACTACATTAGAACTGGTCCGAGGCATGGAAGTTGGCATGCAGGAATTGGCATGCTAATTTGCGCACATTGAACTAGGCGTTCACTTTGAGGACGCATGATTTGGGTTTTACTTTTTTTCTTCTTTTTTTCTATTTTTACATTTTTGTTTTGGTATTTTGGCGCATAAGTAATTTTTGTTTTTGCTATAAATACGTTGTTGCTGCAATATTTTCATGTCGATATTTTTACACGTTGAATTTTTTGTAATTGCTTTGGTAAATTTTACACATACTGACGCCTGCCAAATTGCATAAATTGTGTACAATTATTTGCGCTGAAATTAGCCACTTTACATGCTATTTAAAAATAGTTGCACGCTTTTTGTTGCTTTTGTTTTTGTTTTTCACGTATTTCATGTGTGACAGTGTGTGTGTGTGTGTGTGTGTAATTAATTTATGGGGAGGAGTTCGGTTGGATTTTAGTTAGTTTTTCGGCAATTAAAGTGAATTTATTGCGGCGCATTGATGGCGGCAGATAAAATGTCATAAGGTCGACACGGCATTTTAGTGCAATTTCCAGTTCCGCTGTCAGGCCTTGGCATGGAAGGGGAACATACACAGCGCATTCATTAAAGTGAATGATTGGATTTCACTGATTAGGGGCTCTACATTTATTTTTATAATTAGAAATTGAAACATATTTCCCGGAATATTTTAATTACATTCGATTTTCATCATTTACGATTACAGGTGCGTACAAAAATCACATACCAAATTTTTGCACTTTAAAATTTAAACTATTTTTCCATAAACTTTGTCAACTGCTTGACTTTTTCTCTTCTGAAAATTGATTTGCGAATACATTAAACTTTTCCCAGCCAACCTTAAGGTATTCAACGAAATGCCGCACTAAAAGAAACTGACACTTTTAATTTTTTGTGCTTCAGCTTGTAAAATCCATGCAAAAAGAAATTGGCCAGCCAGATTTTATCGCTGCACTTAGTTGAAGTTTGCTAAGAAGAAGCCACGAAAAGAGAAGAAGGAGACATTTAATCTGAAGATTTGCTCAAGTTTTAGTTTAAGTTAAAGCTACGGAAAGTTTAAGTTTCTAGATAGGAAGAAAAGTTTCTCGAAAGTGCGAAAAACTGTAATACCGCGTGACAGGCAATCTAAAAAGCATATGAGGCATAGCTCGATGTGCCAATAAGTGAAGATAAGTGAAGACTTTTTGAACAAAAGAAAATGGATAAGTGTTTTATTGAAATTTACAAAATACATTTGATTTATATTCTTAACGAGCTCTTAGTAAATGAATGATTATGAATAGGCTGGCAGTGAAATGGGTATGACTTACTAACTGCGGGCATACAATTTGTTGCATATGCGTTTGATAATCTGTCGATAATAAATAGATCCTTTGCGATAATTTCAGGACAATTTTAAACAATTAAAGCTTGATCAATTTGCTTTAATTTGTTTATTTGATTGCCGGCATCTTCTGAATATTTTAGAAATATTTTATTTTCCCCTAAATTCTCACAAAAATTTCCCACAACAAACAAAAAAAGTTCCCTTTGCTCTCAGCGCCATTCACTCGTCTATTAGCGAACATGAAAATTCCATTGTGAACTATTCGACCAGATCCGCAATTTGCTCGACTCTTTTCACTCAGTATTTTCACTAACCAAAAGATCCTCTGTGCTCCACTTCGAGAGACTTTCCACCTTTCAGTAGCAGATTCACAGCCGATCGCGGAACAACGCACACGACAAAACGCGCGCTAGCACACACACACACCCAACTTATGGGGCGGTGAACTTAAAAGAAAAACCAAAAATAAAGTGATGCCAAGTAGGAAAATTAAATCTAAAAAAAAGAAGAAAAATTTAATTTTAAAAAGAAATAAAGTGAAAAATATATTTATTTTAAGATCACGTAAAAGCATTTACAGAAATTAAAAGTGAAACTGTTTGAAAATGCGTCAAATCTAATAGCAAATGAAGACGTGCATTAGGCGATTTATTAGCCTATCTACAAACGGTAAAATACCGAAATTTATGTGACGCATTAAAAGCGGAAATTTGTTAAAATCTTGAAATTGAAACGAACCTATTTGTATGGAATACTCACAGCGAATTGTGCTCCATGCCACACATCATCTTGGGATTGGTAAATAATCAAAAGTGACAAGCGCGCATTCAACACACATTTCAGCGCTTCGGAGGCGGCAATTGCATTTCGAGTTGGTGCTTGCGTCGAGATACTTGCTAAATATATAAAAAGTGATCAAAGTGGAAATTCATTCAAAATAAAGCAAACATTTCGGTTTCATTTTTAGTTTTTTTTTTGTGGTTTGCTTTTTTAAAAAAGAACGCAATTTGCATATCAAAAGTGAGATAATTTTGTGCTTGCGTATTATTGCACGAGCAACAATAACAAAGTCGAGATCAAAGTGTATTTCAAGTACATACCTACGAGTAAATAAAGTGTTTGTTTCTGTACCGAGTCTGTGTTCGGGAAATTAGCATATTTTGTTAAAGTCATATAAATTATCATTTCGTGACACAAAAAGCTAAGCACGCAACGCTGTATGGCATTTACTGTCTATGCTGTGACAATGTGTTTCGTTTCTATGGAAAAATGTTGACTCAAATTTGAATTTCCTTTTTTTTTGTTTTGATACGAATTTCTTCTTATATTAAGGAAAGAAAGGAAAAGTGTATCATTTTGACTTCAATTTACTTTTTATTAAATCCAAGGGCAAGGACGTTGTCTTCAGCTAAAACGAATTTAATTCAAATATATTCAAACGCATAAGATGAAAAATAAACTGTGAATATTTTCAATTTATTGGCATAAATTGGTGGAAAAGTATGTTATTGAATCGCTATTAAAATATTTTCTCAAATCATAAACATAAATTCAATTAAGCGAAAATCATTTCAAAATATTGACGAAACACAAGCAATATCACATTTTCCAATTAAAATCGAAACAAAAACATGAAAATTCCACAATTTTATGGCAAGTGCCATCAAAGGCAGTAAACAAAACCGCCGCAACGCAACTGGTGCATGTCATCATACATCAGGCCGTGCGAGATGACACTAACTACACACATATCTATGTGCATACCACTGCCACACACTGCAGGCGTATGCAGTAAATTTCAAAATAAACTCATTGCAAGTTTAAAATACATTCTCGTCCGTATGCGTTGCTAAATAAAAACCTGATTCAGTCGCCAACAACTTGCAGAAAAATCTGAAAACGAATACCAGCAAGTGCAACTGAATTCCGTAACCAAAACAAAACCGCCGAAATCTAATTTCGTGCAACATAAAACCATTGCAAAAAAAAACATTACACAAAATCTGTGTGATGCATACAAAAAAAGTTCACTAACCTGCAATTCTTGCATGCTGATCAGAAGTTGAATTGAATTAGAAAGAAATTTTTGCATTGGGAAAACCTCAAGAAAAAATTACGTTAAGAAATAAAATACAAAAAAAAACATAAAAATTTAATTTGATAAAAAGTAAAATTAAAAAAAACTAAAAAAAAATTAACCAAAAGATCAAAAATTAAATTTAAAAAAAATTTGTTTTAATTTTATAAAAGAAATCTATTTGATAAAAAAATTAGATTAAATGATTAAAAAAATTTTAAATAATTACCAATATTAATGACAGTTTAAAAAACGTATTAAATTTGCCCGCGAGTGCCAATTTTTGAAAATATATTTCCATTTGTCCTTATTTTTTGTATTTTTAAGTGCATTTTTATGTGCTGCACTCAGTATGGAAGAGTTTGCATTTATAGTTTTGAGGCTGGCAGATGACATAGGCGGATTTTTGAAATACTTCTTTAGTAAAATCATCCGACCTCAACGAAATTGCTTAGGTTATGATTAAAGTCCTGACAAACATTTCTTGATCTGGGTGAAGTCTTAAATGAATAGATTGTGCCTACAATGAAAAGCAACTGGTGAAAGATAGATGAATGGCCAGGGAAACTGATATGTCCTAGTCCCGAAAGCTCATAGAGGTGTGGGAACCGATTTTTAATTCTACCTTCTAGCGAGGGTACAGGAAAAAAGCTTCTTCCATTCAGCATTGAGTTGTAGGTCCTGTAAATCTTATATTTACCATAACTTGCCAAAGTTAATTGCTCAAAAAAGTGCTGCCTGAACCCTAAGTCTCCTTGTTATAGCTATTGTGACAAGGAGACTTGTGGGTTTCGGCATCCTTTTCCACCCTGTGTTTTTCTCACGTACCTGTGTTAATTTCATATATTATTTCCGTAATTACACCAAAAATGTTGCTACTGGGCATTTCCGTGAGAGCACAACCTTTAAGATGGTGGGCGTGAGGTACACATACAAACGTTTTGCCCTTCCTCACGTTATTTTCCAGGAACTAAAAAGTTTAAAAAGAATAATTTTATGCAAGCTTATCACTGTAGTCACTGTAGTTCTGTTTCGATATTTAGTAAATAAAACAAAATAATGAAACTTTATAATTGCCAACATTCCGTCCCTGCTCGCAACTCTTATTTATTCTGAACTACTCAACGCCTTTGCGTATGTTGCTTTTTCATTAATTTCTTTGTATTTGAGTATGTGCGTATCTTTATGTGTGCAGTACAGAAATAGCAGCACGGCATTTTTGTGCTCCCATTGCTGCTATATAGCAAAGAAGCGGCACTTTTTGCTGAACTTTTCGCTATGCTCTTCCCTGTCTTCTGCTTCTGTGTTCATATACGTTTTATGCGTTTGTTTCACAGCTAATTTAAATTTGAATGTTGAAACGCATAAATAAATGGGAAAAGAAACCCAACAAGAAGAAAGAAATGTATTTAATGTAAGAGAAGCAAATACGAAAAAATAATAATAAACGAGGAACTCTGACAATAATTGTGGCCCACTATGGCTATAAATAACGCCATAGAAGCATACGTCAAATTGTTTAAAATGTATTTACACATCAGCATTTCATTTGAGTGAATTTTCGTTGTTGTTGCTGTTAGTTTTTATTTGGCAGCCTTTTATTGCCGTTTCGGAAATGCTGTTGTTGTTGTTGTTTCCTACTCATGTGGAACATTTGTTTATTTTGATTCACTCTCGAAAGTTGCAAGTTTCAAAACACATGTTTTGATTGCGTTGCGCTCGTAAATTTCCTCAGAGCCTACGCTTATAATTTGGCCTAAAGTAATTGAATTTTTATTGGAAAAATATCTTGGATGATTTATCGTTTAGCTAGAAATTTGTTTACTTATGGCTGCAGTTAATTGATCGTGCCTAATGATTGGCGATAGCTCGCTAAATAAAATTTGCTTTTCCCATTCACTCATGTGTTTGCAATTTTCTTATTTCGAATTGAATGTGTCATGAAAGCATTTGATTGAGCATTTTTTAATGAGCTTCTAAGGCAGATGAATTCGAAAACCTTTTGATACATTTTCAGTTGGCATCCTGCATAAACCATTGTGGGGGAAAGCCACTCACACCTCCTCGAAAGTCTTCAGTGCTTCTGTTGACTGAAAACTCAATGCAACACTTGAGTCATTGCACATTGGAAAAATAACCAAAGGTTACAGACAAGGAAAAGCCTTCTTGCCAGCTACTTCACAAAGAAGGAAACAACAACTGCACTAGCTAACTAGAAAATCAATCAGGGTGATTACAGGATTCTTTATAGGACACAGTAGGGTAAAAAAACATTTTTATCCATGGTATAGTACAAGATGGATACATATCACTGTAACGAAGAGCAAGAAACAGCAGAACATATACTAAGTCACTGGGAGGGTCTAATTAGGAATCGCTTTCGTTACATTGAAGGGGCTTATATCAAACAGTGAGAGCAAAAAATTCGTTTCTTTGTATGCCTTTTAGAAAAATATTGAGGAGCCCCATACAAAAATGTTAAACAAATGTTCGACTTCTTTAGCTACTTTAACGTATTGGCACAAATTTAAGTACCGTAAATTCTTTTTTTTTCAATACAATCAATATTTCTGCGCAGTGTTGCTTCAATTATCTCAATTCTTGTAATTTAATTAACCACTAATGCTACTTACTCAACTTAATTCCCCCCTCTTCAAAACTTGCCAGTGTATTTAATATTCTTCCGGCACTGAGTTAAATTTGAAATCCTTTAAGTGCTTCCTACCGTGTTGTGGTCAACTTTATTGTAATCAGTTGCCTCCTACTCAACCAACATTACATAATGTTAATCTAAAATTTAACAGTAACTTCGATAAACTGGAACACTACGAATAAAACATTTCAAGGATTAAATGCAATTTCCCATCGCTCGACCTCAATTAAGGGAATTCTCTAAACTAAACTAAATTTAACTCAAATTAAATTTAAATTCAGCAGCACAACCATAACAACAACAAAATCGAAGTGCAGCATAAAATATTCCAAACATTTTTCGCAAAAACAACAAACGAACACAAAATTGAGACAAGAATGTGAAACTACTTCAAAGCAAACGCACACAAATTATACACAACAACAAGAGCAAAACGAAAAATGTAATCAAAAGCAAAGTGAAAAATATTTCACCAAAAAGTCAGCACACAGAAAACAACCAGCAAAAGAACTCAAAGCAAGGAAATACTTAACATAAGGAATTCCAAAAAGTTAAATGTAGCCAACGAGGACACAAGCCATCAAGTGATACGAAATAAATCGGAGAAACAAAGAGATACAATCAGCAGAGCGACACCAAAGAAAAGCAAAATAAGGCAAAACCAAAACAAACCACAAAAATGTATTTCCGTTCGACATCATTTTGGCTATTTTGGTTGACATTTGTCGGCATGCATCACAATCAATTTAACACCGATGGCTGCTTTGGGGCTGCTCTGCAGCCGGAGGCGGCTGTGATTGGTGATGTGGTGAGGCAGGCCGATTCCGAGGAGCAGTACGACTCACGAGAAAGTGCAACAATAAATTCCAAAGTATCGACAACAACAACAACAACAACAACAGCAACGACATCGATAGCACCCGATGAACATCAGCCCGTTGCGGAGGCAGAGCTCACAGATGCGCACAATATTAATGGTTTAACAACGGCAACAGCAGTGGGGAAAACCAACTCACGAAATGACAAATACAACGTGCAACATTCGAAAACTTTGAGAGATTTGGAAAATTCGGGAAATTCGGCAAAAATGCACGACAATTTCGCATTCGATTTTAAAGAGAATGTGGCCAAATTGTTCGCAAGTGATGCACCATTTACGAAAAACGGCAACTCTGTGGCGACTATGGTGGACGTTAAACATTTGCCGGGACGTCGTCATATTGTGCCCGAGAAGTTGCAATACACCAAAGAGATTAGCATCAAACAGGGACACCTTATGGGCATCGTACGGAATTTCCATCCCTCGACACGGCTACGTGATGTTGATCAATATCTGGGCCTGCCCTATGCCGAGTCACCGGTGGGCAGTCGCCGTTTCATGCCACCAGGTAAGTGTCATAGTAGAGGCGAATAGAATGGAATGGAATGGAAATGAAATGAAGGAAGTGGTCGGCGGTTGTGTGTGCAATAGTTGGACAGGCTGTTCGAGCAACCTGCTGGGTTAAATGGGTCAAATTGTAGAAAAAGTCATTTGCTTCATTAGTGCTGCTGCTGATGTTGCTTTTGCTGCAGTCAAGTGGCCTGCGGTTGTGTGGATTTCTTTTTTGGTCACTGGATTTAATTTTAGATAACGGTAAAAAAATGTTTCTGAAACAAAAACACACCGTGGAAAGGAAGTATGAAAATAATGTCACACACACTTTCAAACAAAAAGGAACACAAAATGTGGGGTGTGGGAACGGTTTTTCTGTTCGTGGTGGCAAATTTGTTTCGGGCAGTGTGCTGTGAATTCTTAATTCATTTTATGTGGGCTTTAATAATTTGTTGCAATAACAATTAAATTTTAGGCCATCAGATGGTATCGATATCGCTGACTATTGGCATGCCGTTGCACAATTTACTAAACACAAATTATCCGGGAAATTGTCGGAAAACCAGAGGAATTCGTGATTCACTGAGAACTTAATTGCCCACAGTTGCCTCTGGTCGCAATCACCTGACCAATGAAACCACAACACGTGATATGTGCGACAATTTCCCAATCACATTCCACGAAAATTACCGCTAATTAATTGCAAGGACAAACTGATGGACTGGAAAGCATCTGAAAATTCAACGAATAACCAATAATAGTGGACACACACAAACAGCAATTTGAGCACACACAGCTTCCCGAAACCTATACAAATTTACATGAGCGTTCAAGCAAACGAAGATCTACCAAGTAATTTAAGCAATTATCCAAGCGGTCATTGGCAAATGTAAATAAGCTGACACACACACATACAAACGCACACACGGACCGAAACCGACAAATGCAAATAAAGTTCACTGGCACATACACACAGACACAGCAATGCTTGGAAATGCAAACAGATTTTAGAGTCAGGCATAGGACCATACAAACACTTAAACGCATAGGCACACACACATAAGCAATAAGGTGAATTCATGCAAATGGCCGAACACTTTGCTCGAAAGGATTTCGTTAATTTAAGTTATAACTTTTGAAAGGGAACACGCTTCAGACGTGCAAAGGCGACTTATACCCTATTGGTGCCTACTGGAACAAATTGGTGAAGAATTTAGAGCAAAATGAAAAATTTTGTATCTTTGGCATTACAAACTGCCAACCAAATTGAATAAGGGGTATACAAATATCAGGTTTGAACGTTTAAAATATTTACGAAGTCGATCTCAATAGGTCTTGAAAGGATAATATTCTTATATGGAAATCGTTGTAAAAGTTTTCGTCCACTAGGTTTTGCATTGAAACTGAATTGCTTCTAGGCTAGGGCTACGTTTAAGCTCAGAAAAGCCCTTAAAGGCTCTGATGTTCTCCCAATAAAAAACAAATGTACAACAAATAAGAGTTTGTAACATTCAAAAATACTGGGCAGCAGCTGCAGCTCAAGCCACAATAAGTCGAAGCAATCAAAACTCACAATGCAACGAGCACATGTGACAACAGGGTCAAATGAAATTTGAGTACAAATGAAATTTGTGTGTGCGACAGAATGTGCGTGTGTATGTTGGATTTGCATGAATGTGCGTAACTATTTGTTTTGACCATTGAACCATGCAACTGGCTGGTGGCTTGAAGTTGTAAACATCAACCGTTGCAAGTTGCAACACCCCATCGACGAACCACCTTATCGGCAGCCTGCAGTTGTAATTTCGTCGCTGCAAATGCACTGACTGCACGCCCCCAAGTGAAAGTGTAGATACTCTTGTGTGACTCTCTCTCTGAGCGCCAGCTTTTGAATGTTGCCGCCATATTGTCATAGGAAGTCGTTTGCTGGTGTCGCTCAGTCTCGCTGCGTTAAATGTCAAATGGAATAAAACCGCAACCATGACAAACACACACATTCGCTGGCATTTACAAGCCATTGCACTTAAGCACACACGCACACAGTCATCACAACGTGTGCAAAAGTTTTTGCTACGCGATATTGCTTTGCTGCGTTGCCGATTTGCTTTATTTCGCTGTCATGACTATGCTTCTGGCTCCTCATTGTATCCTTTCTCAAAGTTATTAATTTCATGCATACAAGCATGCAAATGGCCAAATTTTTACTCCCTTGTTTGTGTACGCTTGCCGGCAAATGGAACGAATGCTGTGCTTCGGAAACTTTGTTAGCAAGTATTTTAATGAATTGCATGGCTATGCGTGGAAAGTTGTTGTTCTTGGTGTATGTATGTGTGAGACATGCCAGTATTCACTTTGTTGTATGAACTTCGAAATTGTACAATTTCAAAACTGGAGCAAGGCCAATAATTCTTAAATTTTCATTTCTTTAATTTACTCTTCTCCTTGTGTAGAATATAAACGGAATTGGGAAGATGATTTGATTTCGACAGAGAATTAGTTATTGTTAAATTTTGATCGAGTAGATTGATTTGATGAAGGATAATTGGATTTCCATTTAAATCTGTAAACTTTAATGTAACTCGGGATGATATGTGTGTTATGCGTCACTGCAATACCAATACACTTGATTGGTTTACGCTTGCTTAATTCTGTTTGGTCAAATATTACATGTGAAGGGCTTTTTCGGTTGATCCTATCATAACTATTTTATACAAATTTAAAGTTTGAACCAAATTAAAATTTTTATATATTGGAAAAAGGATTCTAGAATGTGGGACACTTATTTGAAATATTTCTGAACGAAGGACTGCCAAAAACACTTTACTGATTTGTGAACTCTAAAAAATGTTATTAAAACTATTTTCACTTTCAGGTACACCGCTGCCATGGCAAGGCGTGAAAATTGCCCGTCACTTGCCACCTGTTTGCCCGCAAAAACTGCCCGATCTATCGATACAGGGTAGTGCGAAGATGTCACGTGGACGCTATAAGCATCTGACACGTCTGCTGCCATATTTGAAGACCGAAAGCGAAGACTGTTTGTATTTGAATGTGTATGTGCCGCGGGAAGGTGAGTGCAGCCCAGTAGTTGGCCTTTGCAAATGTTTATTTAAGCTCTTAGTATACAACATGTAAGTGTGTGAGTGAATGAACACGTGTGTACAGAGTGCAAACAGGATAAGCGAAATTAACCAATATACTGAATGCATTGCATATACTAAATCATTTGCAGATGGTTTGGAGCAGGTACATCCATATCCGGTCATTGTTTACATACATGGCGAGTCATTTGAATGGAATAGCGGAAATCCGTATGATGGCTCAGTGCTTGCGAGCTACGGGCAGGTAATCGTTGTGACAGTCAATTACAGATTGGGTGTAATGGGTGAGTGGTTGTTGTTGTGTGGCTACATTTTTAATATTAAAATTATTTAAAATTTCCCTCCATTCGAAAAAGGTTTCATGAAGCCCGGTTTGGATGAAAATGTGGTTGCAAATTTCGGCTTACTCGACCAAATTGCCGCATTGCACTGGATTAAAGAGAATATTGCCTATTTCGGCGGCGACAAGGATTGTGTAACATTGATGGGTCACAGTACGGGAGCGGCTTGCGTGAATTACCTGATGGTGTCACCAGTGGCTTCGGGTGAGCAGCAACAAATAAATGTTCACTTTCTCTGCAACTATTTCACAACAACAACATTGACTGTGCAATATTTCCCCTTCCATGCCTAGGTCTTTTCCATCGTGCCATTCTCATGTCCGGCTCGGCCATGTCCGATTGGGCAGCCAGTAATCATACGCTCCAGCTGACCATGCAAATTGCCCACTCACTCAATTGTCCCCTGAACGATGACAATGAGGAGATGTTGTCATGTTTGCGCCAGAAACGGTAAGCATTGGCTGTCTACTGCCATACAGCTGTACACATTTAATTATTTAATGAAATGAACAGTGAGGAAAATGAAGCTTTACACCTTGTTGAAAACCGATGAAATCGCCCAAAACGAAGCAAAATAGTATTCCTCACAGCTTATTCAAAGCTGCTGTGGCTGATTTTGTGAGGCATTTTCAAATGTATGCCATTTGCGGTGCTCTGAGACAATATTCTGGAACAAGTTATCGAAAGAGGCTTACAAGGACAGCATTCAATTATCATAAGTCATTGAATATTTAATTAGAGGTGGTTGTTTCATACTAGCTGTGTATGGTAACCTAATCCTGGCCAGGGTATAGAGAAATCGGAGAGCTTTAGTAGGTATTATCGAAGGTTTTAGTCACATTATTGTGCTCGAAGTTGACAAGAATTGAATACAATTTCAAGCTCATTTTCGTGCAAATGCAATTCATGGTTTCAATTGTGTTCAGTTTCTAAGTAATAGTTTTCTAATTAATTTTGCATGGGGGGGGGGGGGGGGGGGTGCAAATATGTACTACACACTGGACCAGCCCAGTGTTTAGGCAATGACAGTTCCAATGTTTTCCTTGGTCACAGTCAGCATGTTCGCACCGTAACAGTTTCATTTTATTGTATTGTATGCAGCATTGAGTTAACTACGTCCCGTACACACTTAAATTTCTGTTCCTTTCCTTTCAAATAATTAAAAAAAAAAAATAAAAATAAATACAAAAATAATTGCACAACTTGCAAGCGGAATTTTGCTGTGCATTTTGTGAGCACATCAACGTTAAATAGTACATCAAAATAAAATAATAACAAACTTTTGTTTATATTCACTCAGCTTGTGAAAACTATTTGCACACGCGCCAGAAGAACAACTACAACAATAGCAATTATGTTAATTATTCGAGTGTGTGTGACGTATACCCGCAAGGATGCACACAGACACCAACATCTAACGCAAATAACACCCATCAGACGTTCCTTACCACGGGTACGGACGGTGTACAGTGCGAGCGTGTATGTATGTGTGTGTGTGTGTGTGTCTCTACGTCAAAGTTAGTCAAGCTGACGCAAATGTGTTTTTAAATGAAATTGACATTTGTGCAATGCATAATTTATATAAAGCACAAAGCAGCTTTCTACTCACGTGGGAGTGCATACTTATGAGTGTATGTTTTGTTGTTTTTTCGTCTCTCAGTGTTACGTATTATTAACTGAAATGAATAGTCATTATTGTCTGCCTTAAACTCATACATAGTGTTTCCAATTATATTCAGTTAAAGCATTTATGGTTTCAACCGAAACACATGTTCAGTTTTTTTGTTATGTTCATCAAACTTTTAACAAGCTTACTTAGCAATAACCACCAGCTTAGGAATCGAGCTGGAGGAATGACGCAATAGTATTGAAAATATCTGGTTGTAATAATTTGCAGAAACTCTAATCGAGTTATTGATAGTAATTTGTGTAGCGGTTTTTCAGTGAAATCGATCAACATAAGCCCGACTCATACTATTATTACCATTTGTGCAATGCTTTAGCCACAAAACCAAATGCCGGTTCAGCTAACAGGTTCTAAATTAGTTGCCCGTCCGCTTTCCCTGTTCTAACGGGTTTATATCGGGAGATATCTGATAAATAACAATAATTCAACATGGACCACTGAACTCTGCAGTTGACCTGTCAAAATTTGAAAATTTTCGAGACATTAGTAGAGACATAGAGCCAAGAAATCTGTAACTTCAGGGGATGGGCTAATTTGTCTGCCTGAACAAAACCTAATTACTAGTTCTCCACCTTTTCCACAATTTTTGAAATTTTTTATCTATTGGTTTTTTTTCCGTATCAGTTACACTTTATTCCAGTTCCATTCCGTTCCCCACACCATTGCCAAACGAAAAAACCAGAATTTCATTCAAATTCTATCAATTGTGCGATTGTGAAATAATCAAAAATCAAGACATCACAAATGCACAAAATTGCTACGAAATTCTCAAATTATTTCACAATAGAGAAAGTTACAACTTTTCCTCATCATCAATAAAATATCATAAAGCCACATTGTGCTTTGAAATACAATCAAGTACTTAGTTATCAACAGAATCACATTCTCATACATCCTATCAAGTATGCAATACGAACTGCAACGAAATATCTATTATGTTCGTACATCATTGCATTTCAATTTAACTTTTTTATCATTTGCAGCCCACATCTACTGTATGGCGCGGTGGGTTTCTCTGTGAATGCTCAATGTGGCTTTCTTCATTTAACAAAATACCAACAATTTATGAAATCTTAATACTCTCATGCATATAAAGAAGTTTTGCCAATATTAAACTTTTTTATCAGCAACAGCACTGGCACTGTACTGTTGCTTCTTTGGTTAAGAATTTTGCGCACACAAATCATCAGCCAGTCTATCATCAGTTTCTGAAAGAAAGTTTTGATTTCTTTGGCAGCAATGATGTTCGTGTTGTTTGAGTTTTAAATTCGGTGCAGGCAAGTTCTTCTGTTAACATGAAAGTTCACAAATTATAGTCGGTCGATGGCGGTAGTCTAAAGTACACTATATGGATTTCTGAGTGTGATGAGAAGCCTGAGTAGATTGTTAGAGTGATTGCAATTCTAAATAGAGACCGAACATCGTTATGATTTAATCTGTTTAAAAGTCCCGTATTATCTAGTCTAAGCCAAGCTATTCTCTATACAAAAGTGTAAAGCTGAAACAACATAATGTGGAGCAATTTGTTGAATTATAGGTTGTTGCAGCAGCAGCAGCAGCGACACGCTGTGTACAATATGCACAAACAAAATGAATTTATCGTCAATACCTACACTCTTCGACAGCTTTCTACATTTCGACCTGAGCATGGGTAAAGGCCCTACTCAACTACAAGCAAAATTGAAGTTTCATATTTTACAGCACGCAAAAAGAACATACATGTGTGACATGAGCAGCTCATATGTAGCGCTGTTGTTGTCCTTGCCGTTACTCATGTTTGTTTGTTTCGATACGGTTCGGCTTGAGCTTGCAGTAAAATAAATCCGCTCTTGTAGAGGCACTTGTTCTGTGTGTTCGGTATCTTCTGTATGGAGTGTGTTTATTTTCGCTTACTTAGTATATGTTGTTCAATTTTTGGAAAGCTGAAGATGCAGTCAACTGTGATTTATGATTTTTTTGTTTATTCTTTTTTAAATATATTTTTTTTGTCATCTTTTGATAGCTGCAATTTGTTGATGATTGTGTAGCACCAGTGGGGCTGCTTCTCTGCTGATATTCTGTGTGAAATACTTTGCTCCTACTGCTGCTGCTGGATAATTTCATCTTGTCATGTGGCAGCAGTTTTCGGTTTTTTTCTTTAGATTTTCAATGTGAGCTTCTCCCTTAAATTTGTCTCTGATGTATTTTTGGATTTTATGTTCGCATGAAATTATTTTGATTATTTGTAAATACTCTGCTGGTATGCCTTTCGTGTTAGCTGTCCTTCATTCACTTTTAGTCTAATGAAATTGTATACCAAATAATATGGTTGTGAAGCAGAAAATCAATTTAATGGATGGGCTTGTAAGGGACCGAATCCAACTTTCAATTTTAAAACTGCCAAACACAATTTTCTGTTATTTCATGAACTGGAGTGGATACTGGCGAGTGAAGCTCTTGATATTTTCTAATTGAAATGTCTATTAAAATTTATAATTTCTTTATAAATGAGACTGATGTTATTTTGTTGTTATAAATTACCTTTTTTGTTAATCTGATTAATGCTTACCTAATATGTGAACAGTTTTGTGATTTTTCAGTTACATTTCCTTAAGATGTCCTTGTAATGTTTAGATGTGATTCCCAGCTTAGAGATGTAACTTAGGAATTAATTATATTCATGTATGAGTCCTTGACACCCTAAATCCCTATTAGTCATTGGGTCGCTCAGGGACGTACCCAGGGGGGTTTTCGTAAAACTTAACTAGGAATATAACTATCATCGGTCTGACCGAAGCTAAAATACCCTGCACATATGAGTACGATACCTTCTTCGACCAATTTTCGGTAGTTTTACGTACAATTTTCGACAATTATACCATTTTCATTCCATTCCCAACATCATTTCCAACCATCAAATATTTTTCCATATTTTATCCGTAATTTCCACTTCATTCCCTATCCATTTCAACATTTTGTTCCTTTTCCATTTTGACACGATAAACTAATTTCCTCCAGATAAACCAATTTATGATCTGTTCTATTTAATTTTCTTTGTCCACGCCACACATGTCCCTGATCATTTTACTATCCGCCTTACATTTGAGCAAGTTTCCATTGTCCAAAAACGATGACCGATTAAAGTAAATGGAAAAGTTTTCTCCGAATAGCTTTCCGCAATCTCCAAAGTAGCTACTTTGCATTTGTCCATTGAGCAGACCGACCATGAATGCATCATTCAATCAATGGTCACAGCATCATAGTAAGGAATTTAGATAATTGGATGAAGCTTTTGATGGGGAAAATTGCATACGACTGATGCCATACAACATGTTAAATGTAAAATGCAAGCATGCCATTTTTTTTATTCATTTGCCTTTGACTATTTGCATTTTCCAGAGTCACCAAAGTTATTAGCAGAATTCACTTCATGCATGCCACCCGGGCGTATGAGTGATTTTCCACTATTGAATTGAATTTCTGTGGCAAAAACGAAATAGCCAGCCATTTGCATAAGTTGAAAGAACTTTTATAGTGAAAATAGTTTTTTGTGATTTTTGTTGCTGCGGTTCTTTTTTTTTTTCTTATTTTACTTCTTTTTCTACTTATTTCTTTCGTCATCTCGTATTGAATTGTACTGAATTATTGTACCATTTAAGTTTTCTTCTATTTCTTTCTTTGCAGCTATCAGGATATCTTGAAAGTACCAACATCATTTCCACAATTTTCCACCTCGTTTGGTCCAATTGTCGACGGCCATGTTATACCAAATCAGCCGTATAAAGTCATGGGACAATACACGGAACACTTCAGTCGGTTTGTACAATTTTCCATGTTTTTTTTCTTCACTTCATTTTTCTGTTTGCTGTTCACTCTAACGATGTTTATCCAGGAAATGGCTTTAAGTGCGTGTAATGTGTCTTTATCAAATAAACTATAAATTGTGCCCAAGATTTTATTGCTGATCTGAAGTGTAATGGTAGAAACCATGAAAAACAATGTTTCACAAAAGCTTGACAAAAATGTTAGCAACATTTTTTTAAAAGGCAATTAAAATTTTTTGAATTAAAAGTTCTCCTAAAAGGAAAATACGAACATTTTCCACACTTCAAATTAGCGAATTAAAACTTTCCATTTGCATTCTAAACACAAGTAAAAGAAGAACAGGAAATTCTTAACCCAAATTTGTATGCAACAATTTTTCAATTTAAACTCAGGCAACAGTAAAAAGTTTTCCAATTCTTCTTCTTCTTCCACTTCCATCATTGTTGCAGGAAGAAACTTTAAAGAATTATAGTAATTTTCCTCCTTTTTTCAATGTAGCCTTTTTATATGCAGTTTTCTTTGTACTACCTCCTATGTAGCTTCAACTAGTCCTCTCGCAAACATTGTCTACATCGATTATCTTCCAGCTACTCACGCTCTTTCTTCTTTTTCCTTACGTTTTTTCCCCTTTCTTTTTGCAGTTATGATTTATTATTCGGCGTCACCGAGTCAGAATCATATCACACATTGGGAGCCTTGGCTTTGGAGGAAGGATTACGTGAAAATGAACGCGATAATTTATTGCGTTTCTATATGCAGAGTCGCTTTGATGTACGTCCCGATTTGGCACTAGCGGCCACGTTAAAGAAGTAAGTGGAATTTATGGTTATGGAAAGTAGTGGCAGAGGCAAGTGTCTAGCAGCATTTGCTGGTGTTTGAATGTGTGTTGGCTAAGCCGCTTTAAGCCGTTCATCTCAATTATTTAAATGGTCCATGGATTGGACGACAATTTGTTGAAAGTCTTAATAATTGGAAATATTTACGCAGTCACAAAGTAAACACAATCCCTGTTATCCTTTGATAAGTTTTGAGATAATAATTTCTACTTCCACCAAAGTAAGTATGTACCCAATGCGTTAGCAAAGCTCAAAGCCCCATCTTCCTTTGCTGTCATAGTGTTTTGTAGCCATTGTTGTATTACATTAAATTTAATGCGAATAATTTAAGCGAACACATGTCTGAATTTATTTTTGAAGCTGAATCCCACAGTGGAGTGCCACTCGGTCGCTTTGCCTGGTTTGCGTTAAGCGTTTTATTTTTTTCTAAAGTGCACATGCACTCCACTCGAAGGGCACATTCGCCCAAAGTGTGATACACAGACAAGAAACCAAGAGAGGGTCACATATGCACAAACATGCCCACGTAAATGTACAAGTGCATGTGCAAGTAAGCTGCATACACACACGTTAAGGATTTGCTTTACACGCTTTGAGGGTAGAATGGACAGTAAGTGGCACTAAATGTGCCATCCAAAATGTATGTGATTCTGTTAACTGCAATTAAAAGTGTACATGGGTGTGAAGACAAAATAAAGGTAATAATTGAAGGGAATTCTTTTCACTTGAGTTAAACAAAGTTAAACTATAAGATGTCAAAACCTTTAGTGAGGAATTTCACTTTCACTGAGTGTTAAAGTTCAATCCGAATGTCATTCGACTCTTTTGCAGCTTTTATAAGATTTTTTTTCGCACAAACTTTAAGATGCAACCTCCTCCCGGAATGAACTTTACACGAGCTAACCTAGTAGAGAAGTTCCAGTGACCAAAAGCAGAGTAACCGAACTAATCCGGTACCGAGTACACATTTATTGTAATCTTTTAGCATTCCCAGAAACATACGAACTTCAAAATTTATATCCAAAATAACCGGAGAGGTCGAGGTATAGTTTATTGATAGTTTAGAGTTGGAAATGTTTTGCTGGGAATTATTACCATGGAGTACACACATTCATTTGTTTCCAACGGTTTCTTTAGAGTCCATTGATTTGTTTCGATGTCATATTCTTCGACAGTGGGTTCATTATTTTTACCATTGTAGCCTCCTGCAGCCATCAATCGGTCTCCAAAAAACGCGCAGGCAACAGAATATCGCGCGCTACTGATCGAGCATATCTAAAAATAAATGAAAATTTAGTAAAGGTGGCTGTGTGTACGGCTGCAATATCGAACCATGGTCCACTTGTCAGCAATCGGATCGTATCGTTCTACTGTATCTGTGGGTGTTTTGTCTATCGATATTCCGCCGACTGCGTACAGATATCCATTGCCAGCAGCTACCTGCGTTGATTCAATATATTGTTATAACCCACAAGTTTCGAATCAAATTAGTACCCATAATTGATAATTACCTGAAAGTCAGAACGTGCTTTGTTCATTGGTGTCCTGAGGGTCCATTCATTCGTGTTTGGGTCGTAACGCTCCACCGAACTTTTACGACAATTGTAATATGCCAGTTGGAAGTACCCTCCGACTGCATACAAGTGTTCGCCCAGTGCAGCTACGCCAAAATCAGATCTCTTTTCGTTCATTGGAGCTACATTCTTCCACAATCGGTCTTTGGGATTCCATCTAAAGTATACCGAGGTTTTATAAAATTTTTATAATTATAATTATATAAAATTTCTTCTTACCGTTCTACTCTATTGAACGTGTCGCCGCTACCCTCACCACCTAACCAGTAGAGGTAACCCCCGAGAACAACACGACCTGCAGAGGTACTCCTCCAAGTGCATGTTGCGGTCACCGGCGGACTTTTAAAATCGTAGCTCGTTACGTTGTTTGCTTCTACAGCTAATAACATGCCATCAAGCACAAAATAAGAATTGGCAGACCTTAGATTTGCGTTCCACTTGTTCCACTTATCCTCGCTGTTATTGTAGATTTGTAATAATTTGAAGTTCTGAAAATTCTTAATTTCTATTAACAAATTCGAAATAAGTAAGTTTATTAATATAGATAACGAAGATCCGCAGCGAAGCAACCAAAACGTCAAAAATATTCAAACTAAGTCAAGAACGAAAGAACATATTTGACAGCTTTCGGTTAACTCAGTACCGGATTTAAACAGTAAACAAATTCTCATACCGAATTGGGTCTGTTTTGAGTCACAATTAAAGTTTCATCTGTTGATTTGTTAGCTTGCGTCAGAGGCGATGAACTTATTGTTCGTTTTTGTATAAGTTTGTGCGTTTGTGTAATTGCTTCAATGATCAATTCCTTGCTCTCAATTGTCTTACAAAGTGGGTTTACTTTGTCTTTTATGAAATGAAGCGGCAGTAGTTGCAAGCGAACTGATGCCAGCAATTGAGGGAAAAACCCCTCTCGATCATTGCGATCGTGATCTATCCATGAAATGCAACTGTTAAATGCATCCTCTTCCGAATCTACGACGAGGTCATCACTGACAATAATTCTACATAATTGACCAATACTCAATTGAAAAAAATCATCAGTGCCGACAATCTACAAAATTCCAAATTTATATTAATCTTTAAAAGGTCTTTAAAAGTTATCACTTGGCTCACCTCCATATAGTGCTGATTGGTGAAAGCTTCAGCTTGACTTAAGGCATCATTGCAATTGTACTTTTCAGCAATTTGAGCTACTTTCAGACAATAAGATGGATGTAGCTCTTTTGCCAAATAATCCCAGCCTGCTTTGACCACATCAGTCAGCTGGAGTTGAGTGGCTGCGGCCAGGTATATTTCGACGTTATCCTTGCGAAATTCGATGTGGCCACTGTAGCAAAAGTGTATTAAAATTTGTAGAACATGTCCGGAAACATCTTCCAGCTGTACTTCATTGCCTTCGCCATTATTCGAGAACAAGTCCAAGAAATACAAGCTGCATGCGGATAAAATCACTCGATGCGCAGAAACTCTGAAAAATTTGCATTGTGAATTAGAACACAAACAAGTTGTATTTTCAAATCGATGAAAACTTCTTGTCACTCTATAAATATGTGTATGTATTTTCGCTTTTCATCTTAAAATAGGAGCAAAGCGACTGCAGTGGTGCTGAGGTTCAAATACTTACATATTTGCTTCACGATCTGAAGGTATCAAGTTCAATAATTTTCATATATTAACGTTATAATTTGACCATATTGGTTCTATTAAACAGCCTATAATATGGTTTACTACCAATTGCATGCAATGGAAATTAATGCCGGTACAACAAATTGGTTCCGATCGATAGCGTGGGCACCAACTCCTCATTGAGTTACTCATTTTGGAATTTAATTGCATTCATAGAATAAATCTTTTTTATGATTTCGCTGGATTACTTGCCTTGTTCCATCGCTGGCAGCTATGAGCAGCACGTCGCACATCTTCTGATTTTCAAAGTAAACCTGCAATATTGTCAGGACTTTTTCTGCATATTGGCCGCGTTTGAAAGCATTCACATTTTGGGAGATTGTCTTCGACATTCTGTAGCTATTTCGTCACAAGTAGAACTAAATATTTCAATGAACACTATCACACCACAATACTAAACGTTTCAACTTCGAATGATGTTCCGATCTTAGTGGCGGTTGCAAGTCAGTTATTTGAAGCTACAAAGATACAAGCGAAAATTTAGGAAATTCCAAGCGCAACCAAAAAGCAATTAGTGTGTCATAGCGGCTTACGTTAATCCGCTGCGCTTTTGATGGTTTGTGTTTGCGAGAAGGTGTCCTTCACTAATTCTTTACACAGAAACAGTTGGCAGGTAGCGGAATGTTGTCGCTGAGGATGTATTTAAGAAGCACTCGCGTATATATACGGTCTGGTATTTCATATTATATGTTGTAATTCGATTTGTTGTTGTTTTTCATGGACATACAATTAATAGTTTTTAGCACAACCTCTGAATAATAGCAACATTTATGAACAAAATAAAATAGATTTTATCAATTTTCTTCCCAAATATCTGCAGTAGTTAAAGAAACGTATTGCAGCATTCCATTGTCACATCTAGCAACCTACAGATAAGTTCTGCTCGAAATATTGCGATCATAGGAACTAATTGCCTTTGCATTACCGAAAGACGTAAAATATTGGTTACATTTAACATTGTATGTCATAGGCGGGAAGTATCGCCTCCTCCCAGCATTACCTAGAAGTACATTAGTAATGCATTACAATATTGTAAACAGCATTACGCAATCAATTACTGGTAATGTGTTACTCGGCTGATTCTGGGTTATGCTGAGAGGAGGCAATCGGTTCCCAAAAATAATCAATATTGTGGATGTCACGGTGAAGAAGTGGTCATTACTTTTGTAATTTGCTCATAGGTATTTCACACCCCGTGACCACGCTCGTACTCTCTTTAAACTTATTTTTCAATGAACGTAATAAATACTAAATAAATGAACGCTAAATGCGCAACTGGGTACTCCTTCATATACATTAAACCGTCTCGAAAAAACAGTTGCTCGGGTCACCCCCTGGAAATGTACTTCGGTATATTTTATGGTGATTCTCAAAATATTTCGGCTCTAGCAACTGTAATCCGTGAGCTGGACAATTTACAAAAAACCTCTATAAATCATGTTGTTTAAATGCACGTATTTCTTTATATTGTTTACGGTGAAATAAATTTTATGAAATAATAGACATTGAAAAACTGCACTCGTTACATGATGAGATTATTGCGTTTGGTTGCCCAATTGATTTCATTTTCTTATATTAAAGATTTTCGATTCTTAAATTAATTCAAATTGATATATTTTGATAAAATTTTTCGATAATAATGACATGGCAATTATGGAGCTAATTTAATTTATTATTAAATTTTCTCTGATTACAAACCAAAATTAGACCTCAAATTTCTGCAATAAATGCTTCAATTCCATATTTTGTCTCCTCAAAAAGGCACATTCTGCATCGAGCTGTACGCGCCGCTTAAGTACCGCAAAATAATGATGCAAACCGTGCTCCAAGGTGATCCACAGCTTTTCCTTCTCCACCGGTATGTAAGAGGAAAATTTACGCCAAAAATTCGTAATCGTTTCATTGTCCATGGGTATCAAATTGACAATTTTATGATCATACTCGAGGAAGCCCTTGGTGCTGGCACTCTTCGTCGATTGCTTGGCAGTGAATTCATTCAAGCAGGTGATCGCCAGAGAAGGTTCGATAAGCAAATAGTGATTGTCACACGTGTCTGACGCTAAATATTTCGATTTATGCGATCCAAGGGATTTGCGACTGCTGGTCACTGTAAACTCATTAGACTGCTGCCCCGCAGTCTGTCTTTCAAAGGTGGGCGTACAATTTGGGCACCATGCATACTTACGAAAATAGGAAATCAACGAGGTCACCGCCTTGACATCTTTCACGCCAAGTGCATTGAAAATGTTATCAATACGCACGAGACACTTTTGCTCTTCGTGGAAGGGCTGTAGAATCTTCAATAGTTTTTCCTCGACCAGAAAGCCCGCGCGGTCTGCGATTGTTCGCAAAACATTACGTAGGAAGCGCATTTCCATTAGTTCTTCTTTTGAATCCTGTACTCTAGGCTTGCGTTTCACAAAGGATTTCCTATGTTTGAGAATTTGTCCACTTGAGGACGAATTGGATTCCGAAATATCGGTCGCTTCATTGATATTTGTCAGATCGACTGCGGGCCTTACCCAAGGAATAGCCAACTGCTGTTCGTGTAGTATACGATCGATTTCGAATACCTTGGCCAGTAAATGTGTGCTTTCCTTGAAGTTGATCTGCCACACCCGATTGAATTTCACCAGATTTGACACACGAAATGCCTGCGACTTCTTCTCCAACTCAGTGATGCTGGCATGCAGCTTCTCGATATTGCTGGTCAGCATTCGAATTTCGTTCGCCTGACTCTGGGCAATGGTTTCGGTTTTCATCCTCAGCTGTGCAATGGTCTCATGACATTTGGCCACTCGTCGCTTCTGTTGATTGTTTACGATGCCATTCTCATCGTTGCGCTTCTGCAACACCTGATAGTTGTAGTCCAGCTTTTCCGAGTTCATGAGTACGCAATTCTTAATTGTGCGCAATTCCAATTCCAATGCTTCGGCTTCCTTGTCCAAGCGTATACGTGTGCAGCGTGTGATTTCCTCTTGCTGCCCGCTAATTCGTGCGATCTCATGATTATAGAATTTCTGCTTCTCCTTGGCAACTTCGAATTTCTGCGCCTCATTTACGGTCATATCGCTGTAGAATTCATGCCATTTATTCTCGGCATTCAGATGTATGGTCTGCCTTTCATCCTCTATGGTATTTTCGAGTAGGTGCATATGCTCCTTATGGGATTTGCGCATCAGATTAATTTGATGGTCCACGCGTTCGACTAGGCTGGATACATCGTTGGCCTGAAGTCGTTGATCTTCATAGTATTTGCGATTTATGCGTTCCACTTCCTGTTGACACTGAACGATGATGCCATCCTTGCTGGCCATTAAGTCAACCAGACTTTGTTTCTGCTCAGAGAGTGCTTCGTGTAAGGCCATTGGCTCCTTCAGTTGGCCTAATTCAAGCCAACGTGAGGCTATACTTTTGTAATGAGCCAAAGATTCAATCGACTCTTTGTGCAAATCTGCCTTCAAAATGGAGCTGTGAACTTCTTCGAACTGCTTGCGTTTCAATTCGCGTGCGTGCGACTCCACCTGGATGTTGGTCACCAGTTCTTCGCCATATGCCAGAAGATCGCTTAGTTTGTTATCGGTGTGCTCCAGTTGATGCTCGATGCCGCTCTTCTTGGCTTCTGCCGTACTTACTAGTGTTTGCGGTTCGGATTTGAATTTATGCTTAATTTTTTCATAAATATTTCTCCGACGGCTATCAAGCTTGTGATGGGCATTCGTGGGCTTTGTTATCATTTCATTGAGCTTATCAAAGAGCGTGGAACTCTCGGCCTTTTTAATTTCATTGCCTATTTTATCAGCCTCTTCTGCTTCTTCGTAATCATCCTTGTCTATTGACGGCCTTGATGGTCCTGTAGTAGTGACCATTTCGTGTTCACTTTCATCGTCCATGGTGTGTTCTTTGGGTTATTGAACAAATATTTTTAAAAATATATTTTTTCTTTCTTTGATAAATAAAAAGAATTTGAAAATGTTTGAGTTGTTTGAATGGTTGCATTCAGGAAGTAGAACTTTTTTAAGAGCAATACATGCACAAAGTTTATTTTTTAAAGCCGTAAAATGAATTTTGTTTGCAATTTGACGTCTTTGCAGTAAACCCAAGAAGTACATACGTAAACTTCTATTAAAAATTCATCATTTGGTATCCATTCAAGTAGATCATACATACAATTACTGTCAGCGGCTCTAGGTGAACTCAAAACCAAAACCTTTAAATTTGTAAACATTTTGGACCATCTGTAATGTCGGTCAGTTCAACATTTAAGAACTTGTTTAATTTAAAAGTTGACAAAAACATTTAAAACACTTTGAAATGCAAAACAAGGCCTTGTTTGCACTACCCGCACACACACAAAACTACTTCAGGCCATAAAATAAACAACTAAAAAATACTTGAAAGTTCAAAACTATTTTGCGCGCCTGATGTTCTACACATAGCCAAAAATGGCTCTGTGTTGGACATGTTATTTGCGTTGAAACACCATAAATTACAAGGCAGACGTCAGACGAGTAGCAGTAGCAGCGGCAGCGGCAGCAGCAGAAGCAACAGCAGCAGTATCACGCGCATGATGCTGCGTTCTGTACAAAAGTTTGCTGAACTTGAGCGGCAATTGGGGGGAAATTTCATAGAGCTCATGTTGAGCTCTTTACGGAAGGGCTCTGAGAACAAATGTATGCATCATGAAGCTGTTCGAAAAACAAAAATGACACACACACACACGAATTTCTTGTTCTTTTTTTCTTTTTAACATATTCATAATATGAGCGGATAGAATTTATGTAATGTTGCATCTTTTATAGAGTTTCCGCCCCGGAAAATGCCAACAATTCATAATCGTTTGTCAGTCACTTTTTCATTTTGTATTTCACGATTTTTCATTTCTTTTTCAGATTTTTGTGTCGGTTGAATTGTTGGCCATGTTAACAATACGTTTTATTGGTGGTCAATTTTTTCAAAACTACATAAAAGAGATTCAACGACCGCAATTTTATGGCAATAAATCTAAATTTTGCTGATCATGATATTCTGAAAAATGATTGTGTTTTTATTTAATTTTTTTTATATGTACTTTGGAGAATTTAAGTGTCACTATTTTCGCAAAAACCTGTACAGTAATCAACTGTTGTTATCTAAAAAAAAAGGTAATTAATTTTCCTGTGCATCTACTGGCAGAGAGTAGAAAAAGCACCAAATCCACATGCATTTATGGTCTCCGGTGCCCTGTCGTTGGCTCACATTAACACGATTTACACTCGCTCTCCGTATGTGCAACAAAAAAAACCAACACCAATAATTTATATAAATGCATAAAAGAGAAGAATGGGCTGAGCGAGGACAATCGCAGTCAAAATAAAATTTATATCAACAAAAACAACCGCCCACTCATTTATTAAATCCATCGGGAACATTTACAGTGCGGGAGTTTGTAAATGTTGGATAGCCCGTGGGATTAAACTGGTGTTCGCAATCCTTGCCTGTTGTCACGACACATGTACGCACACACACACACAAAACGACCGACACGACAACACTCGGTCAAACACTTGTAATTCATTCGGAAATGCAGTCACCATATTAAATGCATTGTTTAAGTTCCATTTAATGTTTCTCTCCACATACTTGGTCCCATGAAGTTGCAATTGCAGCTGGTATTTAATTCAATGACTGCTCCGACTGCTCCGACTGCTCTCAAACAATTTGCTTTGCCCCTGAGTGGAATTGTGTGTGTGCGTGTGTGTGTGTTTGCGAGTGTAACTGTATTTGTTTTAGTTGTATGTCGCATGTGAAAATACACATCTGTTTGTTATAGTGAAACTTCCGGTATTAGTGCAATTGGATTTTAAGTTTTCTTTCTTCTGCTGTCGTTTATTTCATTCCTTTTTTTGCACCTATTGTTTCTTATAAACAATTCCTCTGTTGGCGAATCTTTTGCAAACAATTGTCGTTGTAGATAATGGAAAATCGGAGTGAAAAATTCGTTAGAAAAATGTGAGAAAACAATTTTGTCAAGACAGTGGAGGTTAGTAGCTTAGTAATTTCAAAATAAATTTTAAAAAACAAAGAATTATTTAAAAAGGGGTAAATGGTAAATAAGTATAATTTTGCAAAGTTTTCTAAATAGTTTTTGGATTTGTTTTATTTTTTTTTATTTTACTATTAATTATAATAATATTATTATTTCATCTAATTTTATTTAAATTTATTTAGTTTTAGTTTTATTTTTATTATATTTCATTTAATTTGTATTTTAATTTTTCTCAATTTTGTTTAATGTTTCTTAATTTTATTTACTTTTTCTTAATTTTCTTAATTTTCTTTAATTTTTCTTAATTTTCTTTAATTTTTCTTAATTTTCTTTAATTTTCTTAATTTTATTTAATTTTTCTTAATTTTTCTTAATTTTTTTAAATTTTTTAAAAATTTATTTAATTTTTAAAATTGATTGAATTTCATTTCTATATTAACTTAAAAACTAATTTAATATCACTATATGTTCGCTTACCATTTTTAATTCACATCAAAACCGATTGAGACTTTAGTCTCCCTTACAACTATAATGTAAATATTATCAAATTTAATTTATATGTATGATTTGCTGTATAAAGTCCATTTAAATAATTTAAAAATAATTAAATAATGGTACACCACAAGATAACATTGCACTTCATGTGGTATGAGTAACACACAATTTCGAAATTATCACTCACACGCATACCTCAAGGCAAAAGCAAATTTATACAAGATCCTGCTGCAAAAATCCAATATTGACATTATACAAATTTACTTTACATGTTAACCAAGTTTACATAACGCACCACATACATGCACGCAAACACACACGCTCAACAACGCCTGAGTTTTGCTCAAAGTAACCGCCACTGTTCGCAAACACATATACACAACGAACTGCAGAGAATATCAGAAACCTAACAGCAACACACACACACATACACACACACACATATGATTTCCGTTTGCACTCATGAGCCTTTAAACATTTCCGCAATTGCTAAGAAATGCACACAGCAGTCGTCGTCGTCGTCGACAGACGTACTGGGAGCACTCAAGTGGATAACATTAGATAATAAAAACCTCAAATATATGCGAAGACGCAGACGAGGACGTCAAGATTACATGCGCACACTCGAGTTTAGATGCATGCAGTACAGAGCATCAGTGCAAATAAAGGCAACACGATGCATTCGCAAGCAGTAACAGCAGCAATAATAGCATCGTAAGCAGTAAAGGCCACGCAAAGCATAAGAAGTTTGTTAAGAAATGAAGGATTTCAGATTTTTATTCTCAACTGTCATTGATATATGCAGGCGCTGGTTGTGGTGGTGGTGGTGTTGGAGTTGGTGATGCATCCAATGTACAAATGTCTTGTGCAGCATATGTCTTGGTCTTCGGTATTACTGTTACGTGCTCTGAGGTCAAAGCGAAAATTTAAAGTAGCTTTTTGTAGTGAAATATGTGAAACATGACATTTACCTCACGTTTAACCTCTAGCATATGCTTGCCACTTCGGTTAACCATTGCCTCTGCATTAAAAGTTACACTGCTGTCGCTGGCTTCCGAATGCGCATATTTTGTTGTGCTTTGAAAGAAGTTAGTGTGCGAAAGATAGATGAAGCTGTGGCGATGTTTAACCTGGTGTGAATGTAGTCCACCTGGGACACGTACAAATGTATTTTGTATTTATTTAAATCAGTTGGGTTGGAAAGAAAATGAGTTGAGCCCTATTTGATGAGCGTGTGTGTGTGTGTGGATTAAATCTAATTTACAACATTTTGCACATGTGTGTGAATTTGTCAAAGGTAACCCAACGGGGTATTTAATGTCATGAATTATAATTGTTTCGTTAGTTTGGGAGAGGAGCAGTGGTCATAGTCATTTTTTTCTTTTGGGCAAAAGTGTAAAATTAATTATATTTGGTTTATATAAGGCTTCAAGTACACAGGAGATGAGTATAAATTAGGTTAGTAAGAGTACCAAATTCGTTTAGACCAGCGATAAAATACCCTGCACCTACAAGTACCATAACTTTTCCGTAATTTTTCGATAGCTATTCGATAACAGTACAATATTTTTTTGATAATATTTTAATAGTTTTACGATATTAACTCGATATTTTTTCGGCAGCTTAACGATATTTTTTAGACAGTTTTTTGTTAACTTTTTGATTAAAATTTCGACATTTTTTTCATTGTCTGGATTTATTTTATAATTGTTTCTATGTTATGCCCGTCCGTTTCCACTTTGTTCCGATTCCATTCCTATAGTATAGGACCTATACCACTCGCTTTCCATTTAAATTCAATTTGAATTCCATTTCCATTCCGTTCCATTTCCAAAATATTTAAAATTTCCATTTTGTACCTGTCCCATTCTCATACCATTGCTGTTCCATTTTCATTTGTACAGTTCCCAATTACATTTCATTCCCGTTAAACTACCAAATTGGTTCCATTTCCTTTTATTCCTGTCCGTGTCCAAGTCAACTCAGCACGTGACTCTCATTACGAGTATAAACACATTTTTATAGCTGTCACGCCTTCGATCACTTTGTGCGCAGGGTTAAAATGTATACTATAAACACTAGTTGTCCTACTAACACCTACCTCTAATGTTCAATTTATCACTAACTGGCTATTAATTTTCTCTATCCAGAGGTACTTTAAGTAATTCATTGAAATGGTAGGAAATTCCAAAAACAAAAATGGCAATTAATGTTCAGCCATCACAGGCGAAATGAGCTGCATTCCGGTGAATATAAATTTTGAATATATTTGCCACCCACGAAATGCATTATTTCTACGTTTGGTAAATGTATTTCAACATTTCCTCCGTTGACTTGTGTGGCTTCACACAAAATCCTTCGGGGAAAACTCCTTCTGAAACCGTAATCCCGATTTAACTCAACGAAACTGCATTTATTCATTTCGTCCGCCCTTGCTGTGTGCCATGTGCACAGCACCCACCTTTCGGCATTATTTATGCAAAAGCACATAAACTATACCACAAACGCACACAACTATCTACGAAAGTATGGCATTAACACATATAAATATACATGTGTGTACATATCGCCCCTTGCATCATTTCTTTTCTCCTCTTATATTATTTTTTTTTGCCTAACCACAAATACGATTTATTTGCATTTAAATTTTCTAATCCCGAGCGAACCGCTGTCCCGCGGTACCTCTTTCGTACTTTCAGATACAACGACATGTACAACAACCCCATCAAAGCCACCAGCCAGGAACACCGTGATGTGGTCCTCGACATACTCTCGGATGCACGTGTGGTCGGGCCATTAATGCAGACTGGGTTATTTCACGCGGACGTGAATCGTCGGAATTATATGTATGTGTTCGGTCATAATAGCGCCGCAGGACCTCATGCCAATGTGAGTGTTTGTGGAATTAATGTTGTTGCGTGTTCCTTTTTTTTTTGCAGCGTTTCTGTGCGTGGCTGTGTGTGTGAGGCTACGAGCAGAGCACTTGTTTGGCAAATACCGCACACCGTCAAATATTCACGCTCATGGCTTAGGTGTTATTTCACTCTCTGCTATTTCGAATATTTTGCATTGTTGTGAGATTTTATGCTGAATGTTTGCTTGTGTGCATAAAAAAATATATATAAAAAATTACTTGCTTCATTTGATTTGTTACAAGCGCTTTCGCACCATCAATTAGCTGTGATTTAAATGGTACAAAGTGCTTTTTAATGCTTATTTGTGCTTGCAATTGTGTTTTATTTACACTGACTCGTATAAATCTTGATCGAAGTGCTTCATCCATTTCCGGAATTGAGGCGTATTTGTGCCCCCTCCCCTGGCTCAAATTCATTTAAATCCATTCAAGCAACTAGCAGCCCGACGCTCTTCTGTTTTATCATTTCCAAAATCAATTTTAACCTACTTTCTCACAGACTTCCACCAAGTGAACGAAACAATACTCAAAACAAGTCGCTTCAAAGTTAATAAAAAAAAAGCAAGAAGTGGAAGCGTCAAGAACACTTCACAGCATTATCGCGTCTTTCGATTTTATTATTATTATTTCTGGCTTTTTTGTTTGAGGGAGGACTTAAGTGGTTCTTTGGCTGGTGTTATGGGTATGCTTTAAGTAAGCACTTCCAACAGTTCTGGAGTTAAATAAATTTAATGTCGCAAAACTATAAAATTTCATTACAGATTTTAATAATTGTATAAAAAAAACAAAAGTAGTTCTGTGTTAAATTGGAAAGTTTATTTATAAATTACAACGCAATCATATTTTTATTTTAACCACTTATCACATATGTATAATATCCAGCAGCAATAAAAGAAAAATAATTAAAAGGAAATTAAAATTCCACACATCATCGGTTTGGAACAATAGCATCCTTCTCGGTTTGTTTAGTTTCGTTATACGCCACGATGCCAGCACGAAATGGCTTTTATCTAGAGCAAAACACAACCAGAGCAGCATAAAAGTAGAAAGGAAGCCACAACGACCACTTAATATTTTCAATTAAAAAAAATCGAACGATATCGTTCTGTAAAATCGTTTGAGGTTTAGGTGATATTCTTGGAGGAAGATGGGGAATTTTACCACACCTACAGACGAAGACTAGAAAACAATTTCTCGGTACACAGGGAGAACAGTTGGCAGGAATTGTGTGTTATAAACACAATAAGGGCCGGATCCAGGATTCGCCCAGTTCAATTTTTGATTCCCCTTTTATTATCGCAATAAATTTACAATCTTTCGTGAACAGCCTACACTGAGGGAAAAAAATACTGAAATCAAATGAAAGCGTATTTAAATCAAATATAAACGTATTTGATAGTACTCCTAAGCTGTTTTTATTTAAATCAAATATGCGCGTATTTAAAATTGTATTAAATATGAATTCCAAATATTAAAATATTCAAATCACATTTAAATAAAAAATATTTAATTCTACTATGCTCAGTGTAACATCTATGGAATTTTAGCAAAATTACAAAATTTCTACCTGTAGCAGTGGGCGGATTGACTTTTCTTATAGTTAGAATCCTCCCATGAGCATATTTACTCTGGATTATCTACAAAAAGTTAATAAAAAAATACTTTCAAGCATCAAAAGAATATAACAAAAACATGTAAAGATTTAAATCCAAAATTCTATTGCATTTTCTATTGTATAAGCTAAAAAAAAACATTTTTGAAAGTTTCCAACACTCCATGCAAGTGTCGAGCGTTTCCCTCTTGGCCTTTTCCAAGGAAAGATGTCAACTTCCTCTGCCTTTCTATACTTCCGCTTTTCAGGAAAAACACATTTGTTTTTCTCTCCGCTTTTTGTTTTCCTTATTTGATTTTTTATTTATTTTCGACTTTATATTTCCTTTATTTATTTTGCTTTTTTGTACCGAAATATTTATGATTTTTTCCTCGCCTTCCACTTGACTTGGCTTTAATCCAAGAAAGATTGGTCTACAACAGAAAAACTCTTGTTCATTTACGGCCTTCATTGTTTATGATGAAGAAAAATAGCCAAAAAAAATAAATAAAAATAATAGCCCACACACACATAACAGACGACCCCCCGCCCGGTTCGCACTCAAATAAACAACGACAAGCAAACATATTATAAAAATGTTATCATATTTTTCATTTGCTGAGACAAGTTACCACAGTCAAGTTGAATGTGCTACAATCAACGCTGATGCCATTCCAAAAGCCAAAAATTGTGGGCCTACATTTTGCACACATGCATGTATTGGGGTGTGCATGTGTATGGGCGTTTGATGTGACACCCTCTTGTGTTTGTAAGTTTATAAATGTTGGGCATAGTTTTTTCTTTTTTTGTATTTCTTGTGTTTCTCAAGACAACCCACAATGGATTTAAAAAAAAATTACATTATTGTTTCATATTAAATTTAGTAGTCTTTAAAGTATTTACATTCTATTTGCTGTCCTTTGTGTGTGTGACAGACAAAGTCTTTTCAAGTTGTACATGAAAAAAAAACTGTTTCCACAAGTTCAACTGCTTAAGTAATCCACAACAACTATGTAATCATGGCACTTGCTGAAAATGTCTCTCGAGCATTCTGTGGCCCTTGCACTTGAGCATAGTTAGGAGGATGCACAATATTTGTGTACATGACATATTTTACTGTGCAACTTCAAGATCATTGGGAAGTTTAACTTTAAAATATTTTTTTTCTTGTTGGTGCCCTATCGTTTATGGAACTTTAATATGCTCAGTAGGGTGTCTGCTAGCAATCATATTCCCACAAATATTCAATACTTACTTCATTTTAAATGCCATCAACAGTAATTGCCAGCAAGCAATTCAAACGGAATATTCTTTTTGTAGCAAAATGCTATGTCAAGTTTATAAATTTTTAATTAATTTTACCACAACATGCGGCATGTGAATGGCACTTATTGAATCAACATTAATTTGAATATATTATGATTTGCCAAAAGCAAGAGAAAAAAACCATAAAGAACACATCACTGGTCGTAAGGAGTACAGAAGATTCTATTTACATAATATTTTTCACATTTAAAATTCACGAATTTGCCTAAAGGAAAGAATCCAAGATGCCCACACAAACTCATACCCAAAAGTATGCCGTAAGCGGTAAAAAGAAATTCTTTTGGAAATGTTCAAACCCCACACAGCATTAGGTTGCCACGAGTTGGCGATACTTTATGCACACAACGGTTAAATATTGACACAAAACTACCAACAAAGGCCAGCTAACTTTAAAGTACCAAGTTAAAGTTTGCTCGTGAAATAATAACTCTATTTTGCATTTCAGTTTAAGTTCCTTTGTGTGTGTGTGTGTGTGTGCATGTCCTTCGGTCTGTTTTGCCGTTCTTTCGTCTGCCTGACTGTGAGTTGGAATATTTTTCTTTGCTTCTATGAAGATTTTTGTAAATAAAATGCGAAAAAAATCCTCAAATACTCGTCAGTAAAAGGGAAACGTGACGCATTTTACAACCTGATTTTTTTGTTGCTGGACCAACAGCGTTTCGCGTGCCAATTGGAAGAAGACAAAAAAATAAGGAAAATTTGTGGGGCTGTGGGTAAATAAAGTTGATCCATTAGCTCTAAAGTATTCGCAATGTAAATCTGCGTTGACGTTTACATTGTATCAAAATTTTGTTGAAACAAACACACAAAAAACCTTGAATTAAATATTTGCATTTGATGAGATTTGCAGACAGTTTTTTGCACAGTTGAAAGTAAGTGAAAATTTCCAGCATAAAAATAAAATGCCAACTAAATTGTCTCATAAATTCTAAACCGTTTTTATGTGCAAGTCAAAAGGGAATTGAGTTATAAAAAAGCAATGGACAACTCTTTGAGTGAAAGAACAAAACACTTTTGACCTTTTCCATTAAATTTACAATTCCACTTTATGGCTTATGCTTCTCTGTCTTCTTCGCCTCTATTTTCTTATAATTATTATACTCTGGCCTCTTTAATTTTAATGAACTGAAAGTGGATGTCTCCCTTTTGTGCTTTTTCAGTTGTAAACCACTGTGCGCCCGGCTTAAGCGGAAATTTACTTGAATTTTTTTATGTTGAGCTCTTGTTATTATTTTAAAAATGAAATTTCATTCATCATGAAAATGGCGTAAAATTGAATTAAAACATAATAAAACTGTGTAATTCAGCAGCACCAGAAAGGAAATAATAAAAATGTCGCCTAAAAATACAAGAAATACAAGGCACGAAAATACCCAACAAATAAACGACCCGAATGGAAAATTGCTTTCGCAAATATAAATACGATTTTTTTTTCAACTGAAAATTAAATTTGCCCCTGTATGAAAGTGTCCATGGCAGAGTATCAACAGTTTTGTCAATAATGTAATTTTATATTTGGCAAATTTGTTTTCATTTTAGATTTCCATAAAAACACAATTTCATTGAATACTTAAACCGTGGCGAAAAAACAAATCAAAATGCCACAAAAAATTCATTTGTACGCATTCAAATGGATTTTTCATTCAATCATGAGTTCATGTTATTTTATTGCATTTTATTTACTTGCTTTTTTTCCAATTGACTATGGTGTCGGCAGCAGTTTAATTGCAATTGAATTTATGCTTGATTTAATTGCGAGGGAACAAAACAACTGTGTTTTTTTTTCGAGCTAAACCAAATTTTAATTATAAATTGTGTCAACGGGTGGACAGTGAATTGTGCAGAAAGTGGAAATAGAGTGTTCTGTTATTAGTTTTTATTATTGGTATTTGTATTTGTATTGGTTTCCTTTTTGTTCATGTATGTAGGTACCAAATTGTCCATCAAGTTCTTCATTTTAGTAGACTTTAAAATATGTGCCCCTAGGAAATTATATAAAAAAGAATAAAAACAAAAATAAAATAGGGAACCAGCACAAACTAGAAATGGAATGAAATTATAATAAACATTTTCTAAGAAAATATTTTTAAGTAATTTTCGACTGAAAAACGCATGTTGCATGCAAGATTTTATTCTTGTTGGAGCCCAGAAGCTCTTCGAATGGTTTCCCATGCGGGTATGCAACATTTTATAGTCGCAAAAAGCTTTATTAAATTCCCATCTAATACCCACTTTGACAACAGTAAAAATTGGAATAATTCAAATCACTGAAATCACACTTAAACAATTCCCTTTCAACAGCTGCCGCACAGCATCACCGGCGAGGAATTGGCTTTCATCTTTGGAGCGCCACTTGCACCCGCCGGACCATTTCACAACACCTACAGTGCACCGGAGAAGCTACTCTCCGAGGCGGTAATGGCATATTGGACGAATTTCGCCAAAACTGGGTAAGCGCAAACGGAAAGCAATGCGAAATTGTGTGAAAGTGAATTTTAAGAACTCAGCGTGCACAGCTTCGTCTATTATTATTATAAGATTAGATTTTGAATGCAGAAAATGCATGCTGAGCAGTTGACAAAAAAAAAGAACGAAACGAAACGAGAAGTGCTCAAAAGAAGGAACAAAACTGTAAAGACGACGTGCTGGCAGCGATTCAAAATTGAATTTTAACTGCAGTTTTTCCCATTTTTATTATTACAAGTATTTTTTGCTTGTGTACGCCAGCATATCGTGCAATGGTATCGAAATCGTTAAGGAGCAATTGGAGTAAAATTTTATTTGAGTGTTCTTTTTTCTCGTGGTTGAGGATATGAATACTTTGGAGTGCAAGTAGTTCTTGGTTTTTCGGAATTGGATTCAGGATTTTATGGTGTTTCATAGTAGCGATTGTGGCGCATAATATTTTCAATTATAAAGTGAATGGTTAATAAAAATGTTTAGTATGCATACTTGGTTGGGTAGCCAACAGCAAGTGTAAGCAAAGGGTGGTTACCTATTTTTGTATAGACAAATGGGTTTTGTCTGAGGGGTCACACAAGAAGCCAGTCAGAATTAACCAGTGACTTTGTGTAGCTCCAGAGGAAATAATAACAGTGACTTTTTCCCGAATGTAATGGAATCTGTGCTATCTCTTGTGGGGTGAACACAGTTTTACGATAAGGCTAGTAAGATAATTATAAGCGATCCGACCAAAGGTAAATTTCCCTCCAATCAGGTGTACGGTATGTTACATCTAAAATGTCCCATTGTATTCGAATGCAACCAAACCGAATATTCGTGTTCGCATTCGTTTGTCCACTCAACAGTTACTTGCTTCAACTTTTCATCTAAATCACCCTAATGACCATCAACTCGACTACTTTGCAGGAACCCCAAAGCACCGTGGAAGGGCACATTTATAAATTTACATGGCTTGGAATGGGACCGTTACGATTTAGATTGGCCCGAATTCAATAAACGTACACAGGCGTACATCAACATAGGTGAGCACATTACCAATGCCATCCGTTAAATGTTTCACACAACTTTTGGCATGTAGCAAATTCATTAAAATCTTATCAGCAGTCATTTATATTCATAGAATTTCCTTTCACCAGGCATACCACCCTCCATCGGCTACAAGTACCGCCAAATCTACATGAACTTCTGGAACAAGGAACTGCCCGACGAGCTGAACCAAATCGCTTTGATACAACAACAACCCTACCTACAAGCACACTATCCCAGCACACAAATACCGCGCGGCGGCACGTCGTCCATATACCCGACACGAACACGCCCGGGAAGTGAAGTAATCACCGGGCATATGAGTAAATTTGGGACACGTGATAATGGGGCCGAAGATCCGGTGCGCACGCTGAAGCTTCTACTGCAGGAGCCCACATACGGCCAGCCGATGCAAGTGGAAACGGCCGAGAACATGTACAATGCGCCGCCAACATTTGGCATAGCCAAACAAGCGGAAGATGACCTTTTCGGCATGAATACGATGCCGACAAATGCTTTGAATGGCGCTGGTGGTGCTGCCAGCGGAAGTAGCACTTCAATTTACGGTGTAAGTAGAACAGAATCAGCGGATAGTAGTAGCTCGGTCGATGGCAAAGAACACGAGAACGGGGCTGCGGAGGAGGCGGAGGAGGAGGAGGAGGTGGCCAAATCGGAGACCACCCTGCAATTGTTAATTGGCCTGATTATAGTGTTCATTGTATTGAATGTGGTGATCTATTCGACGGTTTTACTGCAACGGAAGAAGAAGGCAGCCACCACAATGCACCGTAAACTAGGCGGCATTTTGAGCTACGATGGCCCCACCGACGATGAGCTGAAACGTTCGAAGCAAACCACTCAGCATGACGGTGACGAGAGCTATGTTCTCGATATGGTAAGAAAGTCGAATACTTATGAGGCAGTGAAAACGGAACGTTCGCCCATAAACGGTTTCAAGATCACGCGACAGCTGAGCTCCTCCACCGTGGACACCCACACCAAAGTCTGCGAATGGATGTCTATGGCCGCAGCAGACCGGAAAGTGGCAGGCACACTCAATCGCTTGCAGAGCAGTCCAAAGACATCCAAGAAATCTTCGTCGCCCACGTTCTCCTCGTTGCGCGGCAGTAGTGGCGGTGCAGGTGGCACTTTTGCAAAGCATCCGCACAAGATAAGCGTGGCAGTGGATGCTACGCCACAAGGGCGCAGTCATAGCGTGTTGTGTCAAGAGCCAATTGAGCTGATGAAGCACAAGGCTGACGGACGTAACATCATCATTTGTCAAGATGTAGAGGTGGAAGATCAAGAACTGCTCTCGCCGCAGAATTCCCTGGATGCCAGTCGTTATTCGCTGATGCGTCAGCACTCAGCAGCCACGGAAGCGTGTGAGGCAGATTTAATACAACAACAACTGGAAATATCCCATGCACACTCACGTTCGGATCCGGTGGAGTTGTATTACAACACCATCAGGTCGGCGGGTGGAGAAGACGAGACGGTGACCTCTTTTTGTGACGACGAACGGCCTGACATCAATGTGACTAGTCGCGATGACTTTGAAGATGGCCCCATGCAATCACTGACACCCGAACAGCAATTGTTGGTCATCAAACGACGCAATTACCCAAAGGTTCTGCCTACATCGTCCGGCACAACCGCAGCACGCTCCACCGATTCACCACCCATGACCGCTGATTTGAGCACCATATACAAACGCAACTCACTACCACCAAATAGCTTTTTGCCTCACTTCTATGGTCACGTGGGCAAGCAAGCGCCAATGCCGCCTCCCCGCACAATATCCACACTCGGACGGAAGCCTTCCGTGGGTAGGCGCAACAGCAATAACATCACAACCTCACCTTTGATGTTGGCGCAAGACTGCAGCGAGGTGGAAGAGGAACCGGAAATCACACAGAACACACTGATAGTCGGACCGATAGTGCCAAAATTGAAGATTGGCCAGGATAATGAAGGTAATTACTCCACTCTGAAACGCAAGGAGTCGTCGTGTATCAAGAAGGGCGATAAGGAGGCGCACTTGCGTTCTAATGAAGTGCCAAATTGTGGTTTAGACAGCGAAGGTGCCAATTGTGCAATTGCAACTGACAGTTGGGCTAATGATGCTGCCAGCAGCAGCAACCATAACATGAGCATCAACAAACAATTGCGTCGCCCACCGCCACCAACACTGTGTCTAACACCATTAACCTCGTCGTTTCAGTCGTACGAAAATAGGGCACATTTCGGCCAGCAAACGGAAACGGAAGCGGAAACACACACGCAACCAGCCCATCACACCGAAAAGGTATATTCCATTGAAGCGAGAACGGTGGCTGGTGGTGCCGGTTCTGGCTATCACACACCCATCACACCCACAACACCACTCAGTCCAACGAATTTCTCGTCGGCCCCCACAACGCCATCAACAGTGCCCGCCACATCGCCTTTCATTACTACGCCAACAACACCGAATTGTTGGGGCGGCAGCATTGGCGTCATATATGCACAGCCAAACAAATTCGCAATTAAACCGAATTCGACAGTATCGGGCAAATCCAGTATACCACGGATAATGCCAGCAACAACAGGATCCATGATGGCTTCGGAGGCACCGGAGAACAACCAGAATATTGCAAATACAACAAATTGTTGTCATGTTATGCCAACGACAGGCGGCAATCAAGTGTCGGCAGCAGTGACAGCTGTAATAACACCACCAACGCAAGCACTGCCAGCTGCAACCTCAAGGATACCACAGCTCAATAGGAGTCTTAATACTCTCACAACGCAGCAAACAAATAAGGATAAGGCAATGGCTAATGCTGATAACACAACAGCAAATGTAATGCCAACAACAACACCAGCAAGCTCCACATCAACATCAACGACAGCTGCATTGGAAAATGGCAATATTACAGTGAAGGCATCGACACCCACAACGACGAGATCACAGGCAACATCCGCTCTGGCCTCTGTGGACTTCGGAAGAACCTCAACCGGCTCACGTACTTCATCGGTGAGCTCGGCATCCAGTTCATCTGCATCCTCAACGGGCACCGTACGCACCGAGCTGCAACAAAAGTAATCATCAAATGTGGTTGGCTGTCGTCTCCGCTTTCCGTTTTCCGTTTGCTTTTTGTTTTTCTTCTGATTAGTGTGACGTCCGTCATCCGTCATTTGTGCTGTTGACAACTTTTTAGTTGCCTTTCGTTGTGGTTTTCTGTTTTCATTTTTCTTTTTTCTTGTTGCCGCTGGATTTTTCTCCTGCGAAACTTTGAAATGTAAAAAAGAACGAAGAGAAAAATCATATTTTCCTCACTTATTTCTCATTGTCACGACGTAGGTACACCCGAGTGAGTGCGTCTATTAGATTTGATCAGATGCGGTGTGACAAGCGCAAAGCAGCGGAATGGAGTATGGAATTGTTTGTCATTGCAATTGAGCGTCAGAGGAAAACCCTATTATTTACAAATATTTTGAAATGAGATAATGGGAAATAGGTATGGGCGGACAGGGGGAAAAAGAGGGAGAAAATGGAAAAGGCCAAGATCGTTTGATAACCCGAATTCCCAACACTTTCACCAATCAATATGACCGACCATACAAATTCCTTTTGCACCAATCGTACTTATTTCATGTCGGTATCTCAGCGTATTGGAATTTCATTCCCAGCGCCCTGACAATACAAAGTTTTGTGCTCTATGAGCATTTGGTTGATTGTTGCACCAAGAATTTTGTCTTTGGCAGGATTTTGTTATTTCGCAAATTGCTTTTCAGGTTTGGTTCCTGTGGAAAGTTTTGAGCTTTTATTTTTAATAAATTTGTTATTGTTTTTTTTTTCTGTCGTTTAATGTAATTTCACAAATACACTTTTGCTTAATTTCAAAAGGTTTCCAATTAGTAGTTTGCAGTTTGTTTGTCATTGAGGGAAGTGGAAGTCAACAAGATGGCCAGCAAAAGTGTAAACTGAAAAGAAATTTCCTTTTCATATTTTACAATTTTCATATAATTAACTAAAATTTTCAAACTTTATACAATCACAGGATCGACAGAATAGTTTCTCCTTCGAAAGATTCTGTTTAATTAGCATAAAACAAAAATAACTTCAAGAAACCATAATCCATCAAAGTCTAGTGTGTATTATGGCAGCAAAAATACAACAACTTCACTCACATCAAATAACTTCACCAAAGACATTTGCAGATATTTTACATCCATCATCTCTGCTTTGGTATTTATTTAAAAGCATTCAGTGTCATTTGAACTAAATAAATATTGCTGCAACAATTTGCAAATCCTCATCACTTATCCATGTCATTCGAAATTAAATGTTGGTAGCTCTGGCTTTCCGAAAACATTTCAAATCACAAAACCGACAGAAAAACCAAACAAACCTTGAGTGTTTCGCAGCAAAAACTTTTAATTACCCGCTCCCAACAAGAGAACAAATCTGTATCAAATGCCACTGCAAATTGAACAGTCTGGGGATGGTTTGAGTTCGGTCTGAGTTCCTTTGTGAACTGGTTCAAATGAAACTAATCTGTCGGTTGAGATTTTAAATCAAAACTAAAATGTATGCAAATCAATTTGATGGCAGAATAAAGTGAGCAACTTTTAGGTAGGCTCAAAAAATATGCCATTCAAATGACAACCTTTTAAGTGGAATGAATACATGCAAAAGTTTCCCGTTGGCAGGCATTAAAGTGGAAGTTCCTTGAGTAGAAATTAAAGCTTAGGTATTTATGCTTTTATAATGGCATGAATAATTAATCTATTTGAATTCGATTTACTTGTATTATGTAAACAGAAACAAGTCACAGTATTGTCCACATTCGTCACATTTTGAATTCTGAAATTATAAATTAAATTTAATTTGAATGAAATAGGCTCCAAGTTACTAGCGTGAGTAGAGTTAGAGTTAGTCTTATCGCAAAGTATCGGGTACGACTACCGCCTGGGGCAAGTAGACATTTTTCTGTGTGGAACACCACTCTCTCACAGAGCAATGGCAAACTGCCGAGTGTCACTTGTCATGAACAAATTTTGCGTACGTAGCTTAAAGATTTTATTCAATATAAATTACATTTTTTAAATTGCTGAAAGGGTTGAGGCTATGATCAAATCTAATATGCACTCACAAGGCCAAAATACTACGTAAATAGTAAGGGAGAAGTCTGTAGGTTGAGGCACCATCATGCAATCATTTCTTTATACTTATTTGCAACCCTGATGTTTCAGCCATTTCTATCTAACTTCTGGTGTGAAACGATGGCTATAGCTTACTCAATAGCTTACTCCAACCTCCCTCCTACATTTCAACTTCACAACAAATAAGCATTTTGTAACGGAGTTCTGCAAGTGATTATGAATAATGGTTGACAGAAAAACTTCACCTCCTCAATACGTAATTGAAAATAATCCATGAAATGTTATTGCAATTTTAAATTGAAAAGTGTGAAAATTCAAAATAATTTATTCTTTTTACATTTAAAAATTAAGTATTATTATAAATTATGAAATTATAAGCTAAGCAAATATAATATAATATTAAATATTAAATATGCCACTTTATTGATTGATGAAATATTCATAATAATTACAAATATTTATGAGATCCTTCATACCCATTAAATGGTTGCACATTAAATGGCGGCGAATACAAGTGAACATACAAATGCACAAAATAATATAAACACAATAGAATGAAAATGGCCAACATTCCATAAACCGAATCGTTTTAACTTTTTTTTTTTATTTTTTCAATACGAACAATACAATAACACTTTCATGTAGATTTGGTTCAAAATTAAAATTAATAATTCATTAATTTAATTGCATATTTGCGGTTTCGAAACTACCGGACTGCATACGCATACAATTACATTTACACCAACTAACAGTACTACAAAAAAAAACAAACTCTTTTATTTAAATTTTTTTTGTTTGCTATTTTTAACTTTGGTTTAATATTTACCACTCACAATGAATTGCTTTATTTGTAATTTGCATATTTAATTTCGTTATGTAATAATTACCTAATTGAAAAAATTTAATTGAGGGCTTTAATGTGCTTACATTGCGGTATATTCGTATCGCTAATTATGTTAATTTTAATCTCAAGTATTCACTCATTTATTTGAAAATATCTTCAAATTTTTAAAATAATATTTAATTTTAAATAAATAGTAAAAAAGATTTTGTAATTAAAATAAAGAATACATTTTAGTTGCCTAATTTACAGGACATATTGGATATTTTATTTTATACTCGATGGGAGATGGGCACGATGTAATCCATGCATACAGTAAGAGAAACACTTGGTTGGAAATTTCGGTTGCAGATAATATAACGCCTGGTTAAATTAAACGAAATTCGGTTGTAACCACAGAAATAAGTGTAGAATATTTAGTTCGGTTGGGACAACTAAATGGGAAAATTATGGCAATATTTACATTCCGTTGGATGTTCTATCGCTATGAATCAGATAACACATTGACTAGTTCTACAATTGCATATTTCCGCTGCTATAACCGACCCTGTCAGCCACGACTACTTAAGTCTACTACAGAGAATAAATTAAACTAATTTGAAATCACTCTTCAATATCAGATGCTGTAATGACACAAGAATTCAATTTTTAGTGTGGATTTTCCCACGAATATCATATTTACACAGAAATACTTTTACACTTACGTACTCACACACACGCAAGTATTAAAGACGAAGAAAAGCAAAGAAGAGAAAGGAAAGGAAATGAACACGAGCAGCAGCAGGGCAACCGCCAATATTGGAGTTCATAAAACGTGACTGAAAAGCACAAAAGCAATTCTATCGCCCACTAAAGTTTTGCGCTGCCCTAGAAGTGGCAATTAACGTCATGTTGAGGTTTTGAACATTTTCCCACCCAGCCAACCACACCACATCACGCCGCACTCTATTTCTTGTTTCACTGCTCCGCTGCCCCTCCCTCTGTATTTGCGTTTATAAATATAAACATACCCCAGCCCTGGTTAGTTAGCTAGTTGGCGCACATTGACACCTAAGCTGGCAAATGAATTTAGCATACTTTTTGGCTGCTTTCGCCCCGGCACAAAATTAACTAAACGCTCTCACGCTCAATTAGGTAGGAGGGGGTATTGCAATATTACGCAAAATGTGCGGTGCAGTGAAAATTGCAGTACAGCTCATTGCAGTTTTAGACCCAAAGCGTGCTTCTCGTTTTCCAAATACTTATACAAACAAAACACCGAATGCGGTATGTAAATGCGCGCCCTTTACTACCAACCGAAAATACAAATTAAACTCACAACCCACAATTCGCTAAGGCAGACAGCACAGCAGGCTAATGTTGGTGCAAAGTTTTCTTCTTTTTTTTTTCTTCCTTTAAAAGCCGCCAGCACTTTGACATTGTTTGCAGCGTGAGCGAACAGAGGGACCTGCAGTGAGGACGTCGAAGTTTTCAAGAAAATGTTGGTGAATTTCACACGCATTGTTAGGGTTTTAATTAATTTGTTTTAATTTGCACCACCCCAGTCGCAGCCGTTCCTCGGAGAGCAATTGTTTTAAATCGAAAATTGCAATGCAGGGCACAGAAGATTTTTAAATCCTCCCACTGCATTTGCTCAAAGGAAACGGAAGCCATGCTATCGTGTTCAATGGCATTTTGATTTGCTATAAACAAAGGCCTCACCGCATATTTGCCTGCCCCTATTTGTTCACCGTGCCCGGCATTCATTTTATCCAAGCACTTCTGTCTTCTGTGTGGAATTTTAATGCTGGAATATGAAAATCGATTGGTATCAATATTCTTGCGGTGTGGAAGGTGCACGATGCATGCTTGGCATGGAAGTGCATGGGTTCCATTTTTTTTCTTCTTGTTTTTGTTGTTGGTTTTGTGCTGCATCCGCAGCGCGAACAGCTGATGTTTGTTTTTCTTAATGGAGTTTTGCGGAATAACCTTTTGTTTTCTTGTTGGGGTGGGGGGGTTTTTTATTTGCGCTGAAAATTATTTGTGGTTTAATGGATTTAAAACATGTCACAGATTTCAATTGAATTTTTCAATATTTTTTTCGATTGTGTTTTGCGGTGCTGCACTCTACACGTTTCTGTTCTTTGTATTCTTGGTACTCTTTCAATTGTACATAAGATACTATGCTGCATTTTTTGTGCCGCACTGCGTAACGACAATTTTAAATTATTGAAACATTTGCAATTTTTAATTTAAACTAAATTTCAATGGGAATCAATATCATCATATTCATTGATAGTACGTTTGTCCATGCCAAGTGTGGCCATTATAGCTACTTCAATGTTCGGTTACTAAACCGCCTAAATTGCTTTTCCACTATTTTTTTCAATTAATATTTTCCACAAAACAAAAGAAAAATTCTCATAGTTCAAGGTTGTCATATATTAAAACCAAAGTAACCTTAACGCTGCGGATCTTACAAATTTTCGTTGCCATTGAAATTCATAAGCAAATTTATTATTATTATTTTTTTTTTGGAGAAATTTCTGAGAAAGAAATTTGTATGAGCCTATTTACACAGTCATTCCCATGACGCATGGGCATGCCGTTTTTAGAATTTACACTGACATGGGCATGACGAAATTTGACAGTTTTTATATGAAAATGTAAACAAACAAAGCATGGAGTTGCCACCTTTTATGTTTTTTGTATGGAATTTCGGTGCAAAATTGTCTATCCCGTTTTCACTACCGCAGTTCTTATTAGCTCTTTGTCAGATTTTTCGTCATGGAACTGATAGTGTAAATAGGCTCTATAATATATGCGCACTATTTTGCATTTTACCCAACTGCCAGCACTATCAAAAGCTTAAAGCAAAGGAAACGCTATTATTTTACTGCACGCACAGCATCTAACAACGCAACATGCTTCACTGCATCGCGCTACCGCTACCAGCACGAACAGCAACACTGCATTTAACAAGTTTTTATACTTTTACAAATTATGCCATGAATTTCATAAATGCCTAATGTTATTTTCGTTCAGACACTTGCCAAGTCTTAACTGCTTTTCAAGGCGAGATGAAAAAGGAAAGAAAAAACAAACAAACAAACGAACGAACGAACGAATGAGCCAACAAAAAACTATAGAGTGCAAAAGCTGTGCGAATGGAAGGGGTCTCGTACAGAACGGTACACTTAACCTCACTTTTACACCCAGAGCCAACCAGCAATGGCACAATAAAATGACAACAGCAAACCAATGGATTCGAAATAAGAAAAAAAAATCAAACAACATTGGCAGCATTTCGGTTATCTGCTATGGCAGTCAACACTGAACGTAACCAATTCACATCTTCGGGTACTCATAAATGTATCGAGTAAAGCTAAAAAAAAATAGAAAACATAACAAGGAAAGTGGTGGAAAAAACATTTGTAGGACGATATGCAGTAGTGGCTGTTGTTGCTGATGCTGGATGTGTGCTGCAATTTCAACAATATCATCATCTTGATGCTGCATCGTACAACTGAAATTGCTGTCATTGCAAGAAACATTCTCATGGAGACATATGTATGCATGTATGTGTGTGTTTGTATGGATGCGTGTACATTTTACTGGTGCTATCCCGGCAACATTGCGCGCTGCTCTACTCTTCACATGCGCATGTTTACTCTGCATTCTCCTCCCACGCCATGTTGCCTTCAGTCAGTCACTGTTTTTCCGCTTCGAGTGTATTCTACTTATGCATTTGCAACTATAACAGAATGTTTAACAGTTGACAGCGACAGAAAAAAAAACAGCCAAAAAAAAAACATAGACAATATGAAGTTGTTGTTATGGTCGTTGTCACTGCATATGTTGGCAGCATAATGAACCTAATTTCCCTAACAACTTCATATAACTTAGCACGAAGCAATAAAAAAGATGCAAACAGAATGTCTTAATTGGTGCAAATGCACATGAACATCTGCAGTGTGGCAAATGCAATTAACTATGCCTTGGCAGAACACAGAATAGTGATACAATATCAATCATTGTGAGCATTCAGTTGTATCGTCTTATGATGATATGGACTCATAATCATCTCATATGAATTGATTTCCTTCAATTATGATGCTCATGGCGTAGTCCATAACGGATTGGATCAGATATCACGAAGGAAGGACTGCAAACTTCAAGTGAAGAGAGTCGTGGTAGTACCAAGTTGGTTTACGTGAGGCCTAACCTATCTTACTAAGGGCATCAAAGGTCATAAATGAAAACAAAACTTTTTTCTCTTTCATCTGGAGGTAATGATACTCACATACATTTTTTTTAAAATGACAAATGGTTTTGTATACACAAGTTTCGGACCCAACAATACTTGTTATCGCCATTTGACTGCCTCTATTTCACCTTGCTTATGGCATAGAACTTTCTACTTCCGAAAAGCGCAACGAGAGAAATTACGACTTTATTTCATTGACATTATCGCCTTAATAATTCAAATAAAACTTTTGACCAAAAGGAAAAGTTTTTCCACTTTTCTTTTGTTCCCAGCAAATTAACCGCAATTAAATTAGCCAAAATAAAAAAAGGAAAACCAAATTAAGCTAAAAATTCAAAAGCTGAACAAAATAAAAAAAAACTTTTGATAAACGGAGATGGAGAAGAAAGGAGAAACGTAACAAATTTCAGGCCAATTAACTGCAATCGTCGGCACTTATTCGAAGGCATTGAAATTGAAAATGCTGCGAGGGAATGGTCAAGAAAGCTGAAGTTCACAGCGTTAGCGGCAAGAAAAATAAAACACAAAAAAAAAACGACCAATTAAGTATGGTGGAAATTGTTTTCGTTAACGGACCAATACAAAAGGGCGCTCAAAGAATAATAATGAATTTTCTATTAATAAATTTCTAGCTTTAAATTACAAAAGCTTTAGCATGGCAAAGAAAAAGTGGAAAAAAGAATACATTCTGTTGTGTGCGGCAAATGAGTAAGGAAAAAGTAAAACCAAAAGGAAAATTATGGGGGGGGGAAGAGTCAAAGGTAAATATTTGTATAGGCAGGAGTATGCTCATTTCTGCAAAATTCACTTTTAATTAAAATTGCAAAGTGTACACGAACACACCGATGAAGGCGCTTGTAAATTAACTGCTCGTATTTTAATAAAAGAAAGAATTAAGAGCTTCGATTTATTGTTAAAAAAAAGTGTATTCATGCAATGTACCTGCATTTTCCCCTGAAAAGTGTTCACGAATGTGGAGTAAGCATCGATTTATTAATTGGAAACACAATTCGGTTGATCAAATGAAAAATTTAACCTGTGTAATTAGTGTAATTCATTATTTGGTTGTGCATAAATAATTGCTTACATATGCGATTAACTTAAATTGCTTTTTAAAACCTTCTTCTGGCAAGTAATTTCGTGAAATTTAAATTTTCCAACCTACTTTCATTACTCATCATTATCTCCATTGAGCGTTTTTTTTATTCCACTGTACAATATATTATTATTACAGTCAATAATTTCATAAAAAAGAACGATTAAAATTGCTGCACTTCCTTCATAATAAATCTTTTAATTTTTTGCTGATGATTTAATTTGTTCACTTTACAATGTGAAATGTTTGTTTTGCGTTTACAAATGAAAATAATCATTGGGGTATTTTTTTTATTTTTTTTATCTTTTACATTTTTCATATTTTAAATGAAAAATAGTTGCCCTGAAATAAAAAATTGAAATTAAGTCAAATGTTAACCAAAAGTGCTTTTGATTCAATTACTGCATTCATTGGAAGAGCAGATTGCTTCATGAATTTAATAAATTATCATTAATTTCTGTAAATGTAAACGAGTGAATTCAATATTAATACAAGAATTGTTCCACTTTAAATGCCTCAGAGGAGTAGCTATGTTTGAAAAAGCGTTTTTTTAATTGGTGCAGCAAACAATGTCAACTATTTTGTGGTGAGGGCCTGAATTCCCATGACACCGAAGTGATCGTTTTTGATTTATTTGAATATGCAGAACTTGCGTTTGTCAAACACTTCGCACGTCGTTTCCATTGACAATTCGTGTGGAATGCTTAATTCATCATCATGACATCATTCACTTTGCCATGCAAATGTTTTAGATTTTATGCATATTGATTGAAATACTCGATATCGAAGCGTTTCATCAAGCCACTGAATATTACAACATCAAACGAGATTTGTGCTTGTAATGTAAATGGTTGTATGTTTAATTGGTATATGATGTTTTTAAAGTAAAAACAAGAAGTAATTAGTCCTTAGAAACCAAACTGGGACGTATTTTTTCCATTCATAAATCTGCAAAACTTGATTTAAAATCATTGATTCGCGATTAGCGACCCCGATTTAGCTTTGAGTCACTATCTTTACTTCTCTTTGACTTAACCTTTTGTATATATGATGTAGAAACATTTTCAGTTCACTGACCATGATAAATGCAATCCAATATTCTGAGTACACTCGACACTTAATGCAAATCGAATGGGCATCTCCTCTTCTGATCGGACCACACTTCCGATTTCATTTCGTCCTACGTACAAAAAAAAAACGAGAAAAACTCAACAATTAATAATTCTCTTAATATCAATTTTTCCCATCTACCATATCACAAAGCAAATATTTATATAATTTTCGTATACACATAACTGTTATTGCATCCATCGGCGGCCAGTGGGTATGCAATTTGTTGTACCCAAAAATATTCCATAGCACTTGGCGCTTCATATTTTCCAATTTCCCCCAGCATATCCTTGTGTAATGTGATACCCGCAATGCAAAGGAGATGAACAACAACAAAATTTAAGCGAATTTTAACAACGAAATTTATCGTTCATTGCCATTTCGTACGCCACACAGACACGGGAGTTGACGCTGACGCTTCCGTTTCCTGTGCACGCAAATATATCGGAGGGTCGCGTCTGTTGTCGCGACAGCAGCTGGAGACTGACTGAAATAAAAATGTGGGTGACAAGTAAAAAAGGAATTTTTAATAATTTCTGTTGTCACTCACGAGCGTTATTCAAACAAACACACATACATCCACTTGTATTCATACCCTCACACTCAATTGCACATCAAAGGTGACCCGCTAGCAAATTTCAGCATTTTCCTGTTGCTCTTTTCGTTGATTACGTGTATGTGTGTGTGTGTAAAAACTATGAAAAAAAAAACTATAAAAAAAAGTGATGAAATGCCGTTGACTTTTTCGTTCCATTTGAAGCCATGTTTTTGTTCTTACTTAAGAGTAACGACAGTCACGTGCTGCGTGCGAAAAATACGAAATGCGAATATGAATTTTGTGGTAGGTAAATAATTAAAACTATGAGGAGGGCGGGTGGCGCCGTAGGGATGGCACCTACAAAATAATGCCAAAAAGAGTCAAGTGAGCAAAATATGAGTGATGACAGGGGCGGAAGCTTTGTGTGGATCCTGACAGCAAATGATTGCAAGTGGCAGGACTAGCCGCTGTAACATGAAGAGAGCAGTAATGAAATGCATAAGACCATGTACGAAAAAAGAAGAAGAAAAGAAACCTGAAAAGTCCCAATGGCATTGATGCGTTTTGCTTGAGAGCGTTAATTACATGCGAACATTTCATCATATATGAATGGAGAAGCGAATTGAAGTGGTGATAATGGGTTTATTATTTTAATTTTTATTAATTGTTATTAATTACTATTAATTATGGTTGAATATGAAAAATATGTTCAACGATTTCTTAACAAATGAAGGCAATTATTGAATTAAAAAATTATTTCTGTCCTACTGTCCTTTTGATGTAAAGTCCGATAGAGTCAACCACATTTTCTAATTCCACACCTCTACCAATTTCCTTTTCAGAAATATAAAAGCTTCCGCACAAAGAGAACTGCAATATTTTAGCAGAGTGCGAGTAGAGTCTACCTACATACATGAATTTGCCGCCAATCTTCACAAAAATGCAATTTCTAAAATTGCTTCTCGAAAACGGGCGAATGTTCACCAAACTTTGACATGTTCTTTGATCGCAAATTGCATTTCTACGTTCTGTCGAAAGATATGATGACTGTGGGGTTGTTTAGTGGGAAATATGGGTCTGCCTTGGGCTATGTGAATTCCAAAATGAATATAAACTTAACAAATTTAATTGATTGGATGCATGCAGGTATTCGATTACGATTAAAGTGAATAGTGACTAAGTCCAAAAATATGGTGTGTGTGGCAAATAGTCAACAAATTGGATTCTTATTAAATTATTAAAAATAATTTTAGTATATTTCAAATCAGTACATGAAAGTGTAAAGGCACATTTGGTCATACTTTGGGATGTATTCATTCAGTTCAGGGTGGGCAGAAAGTTCCTGGGAATTTTCAACAATTGATAATATTTTTTACTTCCAGCCAACTTCTTCTTCGCAGTCCAGTGATTTGTTTCGAAATCGAACTCCTCGACAGTGTTTAGCCAACCTTTCCTACTGTGACCACCGACAGCTATCAGGCGATCTCCGAGAACAGCGCAACCGATTACACATCGCGCTTTACTAATAGAGCATATCTAAGAAGAAAATATAATTAAATAAAGTTAGCTGTATATACTGCGTTAATAGCGCACCATGGTCCATTTGTCTTCAATCGGATCATAACGCTCTACGGTGTCTGTAAGAGTTTTGTAAGTGTTTCGACCGCCAACCGCGTACAGATATCCATTGCCAGCAGCAACCTACAAGTGAATTGATGATTCAATATTCTGTTATGTCCCACAAGTTTGTATGATTGATCAGTACCTGAAAGTTAAAGCGCGCCTTGTTCATTGGTGCCCTGAGTGTCCATTTATTCGTTTGTGGATCGTAACGCTCGACCGAACGATGATATGACTCATACTGTTTCATCTGGCAGTTACCTCCAACTGCATACAAGTGTTCGCCCAGGGTGGCCACAGCTAATTTTGTTCTCCTTTCGTCCATTGGAGCTACATACTCCCAAGTTTCAACATTGGGATTCCAACTAAATTATGAAGAATTTGTATTACATTTTTTTGTAATACCTACAGCTGGTCGCAGATCCTTACCGTTTTACACTATTGAGTGTGTCGCAATTACAAATGCCACCCACAATGTAGAGATAACCGCCCACTACCCCATAACCGTTGCCCAAGCGTGTTATTTTCAAAGTGCTTTTTATGGTCTTTTGTTGTGTTTTGAAATCGTAGATGGTTAAATCTCCGCTGACTCCTCCGCCAATTATAAGTCCGCCATCAAGTATGCCACACACATTATGGAATTCATAGGGCAATTCTGCCATCCAGTTCGCCCATTCGTCCTTACTCTGATTGTAGCTATGAATTGTGCATTTGTTCTAATGGAAAAAATAAATAAAAATTAGAGGAAACTAGAAACTTAGTTGGCTTAAAAGAGCAGACGATTTAAAATTTAAAAAAAATCAATCCGTATCTCATACATTTTCCAAGTCTTTTCCAATCGCTAGTAGTATTTCATCTGATGGTTTGTCCGATTGCATTAGTGGCAAGCACATCTTGGACGGTTCTCTGGGTTTTGTATATTTTTCTATTTGTAGATGCATTGCCATTGCTTCAATGATCAATTCTTTGCACTCAATTGTCTTACAAAGTGGATTCACTCGTTCGGTTATGAACTGCAGCGGCAGTCGTCGTAGGCGCACAAATGGCAGCAACTGAGGAAAATACATCTCACGATACTTCCGATCGTGATCTATCCATGAAATGCAACTGTTAAATGCATCCTCTTCCGAATCCACAACGAGATCATCACTCGCGATTATTTTACACACTTGGCCAATGTTCAATTTCAAGAAATCACCACTTTCGCACACCTAATAGGTTAAAAATGTATATAAGTTAAAACAAGTCTCCAAATGTGATCACTAAACTCACTTGCATGTAGTGCTGGTGGGTGAAGATTTCCGCTTGCCTTTGTATGTCATTGCAATTGTACTTTTCAGCAATTTGAGCCACTTTCAGGCAATAGGACGGATGTAGCTCTTGCACCAAATAGTCCCAGCCAGCTTTGACCACATCAGTCAGCTGGAGTAGAGTGGCTGCAGCCAGGTATATTTCGACGTTATCCTTTCGAAATTCAATGTGGCCACTGTAGCAAAAATGTACCAAGACTTGTAGAACATGGCCGGATACTTCCTCAAGCCTTACATCACTTCGTTCGCTATTATTTGAGAACAAGTTCAGGAAATACAAACTGCATGCGGACAGAACAATGCGGTGTGCAGAAACCCTGAAAAACAAGTATTGATTTATGGATTACTTTTACAAATTTACACAGCATCAGACTCTCAGAATGTTACTAGCTGATCCATAAGTATTCGTTCTCTGATCCCATTACTTACTTTATTCCATCGTTTCCAGCTATGAGCACAACATCGCACATCCTCTGATTTTCGAAGTAAACCTGCAACATTGTCAGGACTTTTTCGGCATGATGGCCACGCTTGAGATTATTCACATTCCGGCAGACTGATTTCGACATTTTTTTTTGGTATTTTTTCACAAGTAGAACTATTAGATAATGGACACGATCGAATCAACGTTCAACTTTGAATGTTCACCCAATTCTTTGTCTTGAGTGCAAGTTAATTTTTTGAAGCTACAGCAATCAATGCGAATGATGGAGATTACGTTTTGGGAAATCCTTTGAGTAATTCCAAGAAGCAATTAGTTTTATAGTATGTGACTGTTCACACTAGCCTTCGCTGTTAGTCCGCTATGTGTAAGCGAGAAGGAGAGAAAAAGGTCCCCCTCTTGTTTCTTTATGTGACAAATCTCGGGCAGGTAGCTGCAGGATTTACAGCTGATAAAATACGATCGATGGTAATATTGTTGGCTGACAGTTGGCTAAAATATCAAATAGCTCGAATATTATAAAAGTATTTACTAAATACTATTTTTCTTCGATAATTTGAAAGGAAAAGCAAGCATCCATTGTGCATTAACTGTGCACTTCAGTACCTTAGTTTGAAATCGCTGGATTCAAAGAGATGAGGCGGCACATCACCAGAATTGAATGCCGTCGTCATCATACTCAGACTTGCTGATGATTGCATTTATTACATGTTCTTTACAGAGTAGCTTGGCGTCAAGAGTCATGCCCAAGTACTTTGCTGAGTTTGAATACGGGATTACATTGACTATTTAATTTCGGAAACAATAGCAGTGGTCATGGCTGTGGTAACTAGGTCGTTGTCTCCGGTGAAAAAGGCCCCTCAAATATAAACTGAAAAATTGTATTTTTTTATTTCAATGCTTCCGAAAGTTCCTATTGTGTATTACAGCATTTCTTTATCTGTGTGATAAACACTACCAATTTATCCATGCGCTCACATCCCGATATATTTTTTTGATGTACACAAAGTATTCAGAAAACAAAGTTTACATATTTGTGATCAGAATTTCAATGAACTTCTTCTTTAAACAAAAAAATCACACAGGTAGCTGAAGGATGTGTCTGAGGACGTTTCAAGGATACAATCGAAATAATAACATTAACAGTTTAATCATTTCTATGCAAATGTCATCGCGCTTCGTTGTTGCCATTTTTCGACTTAATTCCGTTTGTCGGGAAAACTACCTGCTGTTTACATTCAATTTGAATTACAAAAACATATTTCACGCTTAAATTTAAATCTTGGCTGAAAGCTAACCAATTACATGAACCAGACTCTATTTGTATTTCATATTTAAATAATTTTACTTTAAAATCTGTTATTTTTGGTTTACAAATTTGTATCAGGGAAACGATTTCAGCCTGTCATTCTTTCTTTCACTTTTTTTTTACAATAATGATGACGCATGATATTTATGATAATACAAAAAAAAATTATAAAAATATACACAAAATATGCATTAAAATGTTGTTGTTGCATATTTATGAACCACACCTATACATATACGCCTAAAAATATGCGAAGTGCCAAACACAAAAACACATGCTTCTGTCCATTGGCAAATTTACAATGTACACAATGGATACGAGGCGGCCAATGCCGGAGGAAATATTTTCGCACAATCAATGCATGATATTTTTCCCAGTTGATGATTTTAAATTTTAATGCCTGATGTTGTTGTTGTTGGTGTTGATGTATTTTTCGTCCTTTTTTTTGTTTTCAGTGTTGGTGATAGTGTTGCAACAAACGCTTAAATTGATAAAGTGTTATTAAAGGACAATTGCGTTGACAGTGTTGCATGGACAGGTTTTTTTTTTGTTGAATTCAATGAACACAAAGCGGATATTGTTACAAATTTTAAGAATAATATTATAACAAAAAAATAGCAATTTAATAGACTACTCAGTCACAACCATTTTTTGCACACGCTTTGCACTGTTCACATGGTCAAAGGCCGCTGGTGACAATTCAACACTTCACAGTTCACAGAAGTGCCAGCATTTTTCGTTGGGCTGTCATTTAAAATTCTCATGAATTTTTGTTGTTTACTTTAGTTTCCATTCGACTTTAAGCCATTTTCTTGATTTCAATAATAAAAAAAAATGTTAACTTTGGTAAATGCATAAAAGTGTTTACCGATCCCTCGGTTATGTCAACTCGCATATGTCAACATATGGCGCATGATAGTGGAAAAAAGTGTTGAAATCACGTAAAAACACAAACAGCGACCGCCCCTAACCATTATACACAGAAATAATAAAAAAAAAAACTTTAAAAAATTCAAATTTGGCGCTAGTGTCGGAAGTTGATAAAAACCATTTTAAGTAATTTCATTTATTTGTAAGAGTTTTTTTTTCCAGTTTTTAACCAATTTTTTATGATGTTTTCCGCTGACTTTTTGCATTATTATGGCGAACCCACTTTTTTTGCTTCAGCTACTGCAGCCGCAAACGCTTTTTTAAACTAAAAATATCTTCGGTGTTGGCCCTTATGTAAGTTCCTCCGTCCATCCGTTTGTTTGTCGTGTCTGTCTGTCCTTCTGTATGCTGGCGTCTGCTGCACCGGATGCAAAGTGAAATTGATGGCGGCCTTATGTGGCACACCGTACTGAAGCTTCGCATGTGCCTCGCAAAAGTTTTCCCCCACTCGTAACTATTTTTGAATTCACAGATTTCGCTGACGGCAGACAAATATTTTGGCAGTGAAATTTTAATTGCTTTTTTCTAGCGAGTTATACAGCCAATGCACAAGTAATTTGAAAATTCATGCAATTTTTGTGAATTATTTATGAAGGAATTTATTTATTAAGAAAATATTTAATTTGTGCGTTTGAGGGAGATTGTCACTCAAGTTAATTGTGGTTTGTGCAGAGAACGGGCAGCTGTTACTGAAAGTGAGAGCTGTGTTAAGCTTTAATTGGTTGTTTCAAAATGCAAATGCATCTACCGACTTTAAGTCTAGAAATGTCTGAATGGTAAATTCTTCAAAACCATCCACCCTCCAGGTGTGAGTTGGAAAGTGAGTGTTGGACAATAAATCCAGCTCATAGATCTAAGATCAGCCAAATAAGTGTACACATGGTGTTGATCTCTATAACCTTCTCCCACTACACACCTGGTACAAAATACAGGAGCTCAAGTATAAATGTAAAATTTTAAATTAAGTAGCAACTCCACTGGTGGCTATTGCGGGTTGCATGTATACAATTTATGACGTTTCTTGTTTTAATTTGCTCTTCACATATTGGTTTTTTGGTACATTGTCATTTTATCATTACGTGATTGGAAATTCTACACATAACATTCTCACATTATTAACTACTAGCAGCTGTCCACGGCTGCGCTCGCAGTAATCATTTAAAAACAATAAAATTATTGCCGTTTGAAGGCTTCCATTTTTTCCATTTACGCGGATACTGCTGCATTTCCAAAACAAATATGTCTAAGATCTAGCCATGGCCACCTTTGCTTTAACACAGGCTACCGTATGTTGTGTATCTCTTGCTGCTCTCGTCCTTAACCTCAACATCACGCACTGCACACGGAAATTTATGCGAGTATGGAAGCATTTTTGTCCGGCCATGAAAATAATTAATTTGAATTCTTGGCGTTTGCGTGCTCGACGGTTGACCGTAGTAATTTCACTTGGACACAAGGAATATTAATTGTAAACGAAAATGTTTTCATGCGGTTTGTTGCGCTGCACTGTGGGTGTCCCTGGTCTGTTTGTTTATTTGGCTTGGCATTGTTGTCGTTGTCGTTGCTGTTCCTTTTGCGGTTAACACATGAAATTACTTCATATGTTCGTTGGTGGTGAACTCTCGACGAAGGTGTTTGTTTGCAGAGAGTTATGTATTTTGGTTGCAACGTTAAGTGTGGTATTTAAAAAAATGTTATCATTGAGAGGGGACCATTCGTTTTACAAACATTTTTATGAAAGGAAACGGTTTTCTTTTCACGATTCATTCAAATGCAAAATTTCATTTCCCTTAGCAGCCACCTGCCACGAATTCACCGCACTAATGGCTTGGTGTAAAATTTCCATGACCATGGTTGTAGGTTATAAGCTTAAATTGGTTCAGGAGAAACCATGGTGCACCCTAACATAAAATAAAATTCCACACCATTTCCTCGGTTTCTTCTGCATGCCAACTTTATGTACGCATCAGAAATTTCTTGTCATAAACAAATATGAGAATGTTTACGAGTTTCGTACGGTAAGCGTGACTACCCCCAAATATACAATAAATTTCAATGCTAATGAATATCAAATTGTCTTCTCCTTTCGAACTATGCTGTAAATTGAGACGAATTAGAGGAATTTAAGTCACTAAAATAAACATGCCGTTTCGTATTCCCTTTTACGAACAATAATAATTCCAGGGCTTTAACGTATTTAAGAAGTTGAAATTTTCAAATGCCAAATTTCCAACATTTCACATTCAGGGTCAAAACAGCCCCTTTGCCTATCAAACAAATAGTTATTATCCTCTATTACCCAACAAAAAAAAAAACAGCAACTGAAAAGCCAACCAACCTATTTTCTGATCTTGTTGTTTGGGCTCTTTTATTTTTGTTTTCGTTGTTGTTGTTGTTGTTGGTGTTGCTTCTGGGTGGGAAAACATAATCGTAAAAGCAACACTAATGTCAGTTCTAAATTCAGGGATTATTTTGCAGCATTTATGGCTTGAAAGCAGCAAAGATTCCTTGTTTTGCATAATAACTGTCGAAGCAGCTACGAAATAAGCAGACCGCTCACTCCTAAGCTGCACACACACACACACACACACACACACACACACACCCATACTAGCCTAATAAACTTCATTATCAAAATACAGTAGCTACACTCTGCACCATATGTGACTGTGTGCATGGCTGTGGGTGGAGGAACGTGAACGTTTTAGAGAGGGATACCCCGTAAAAGCAATCAAAAATTCCGTTAAAAAAACTTCACAAAATAGGAAAATAGGAAAACTAAACGAAATGTTCGTTAAATGCCAGCGAATACTGCTTCCGCTTCCGGCATTTACTTCGCATCCTTCCCAGCCATTCCCAGCAACCCAGCTAGCTTCAGTCAGACTGTAGTGCATATCCTTCTTTTTCGCATAGCCCTTTGCTGCTGCTGCTTGTTCGCTTATTTTTAATGTTTGCAACTCAATTGAGTGTAAAGCAATTTCATTATCCTGCAAGTTTCGGAGATTGTAATGCAAAATGTTCGAAAAATTGTGTCTTTTTTTCCATACACGGAAGGATGATGGGAATTTGCGGTTCAAGGACATAAGCCAGCCTCAGTTTGTATGCTATAAAAATTACAGCAAAAATTAAATGGTTGTTGCCAATCTTGGATTTATTCAAAATTTCCTTTGAATTGAGTTGCAATAATTCTTTGCTTACAGTTTATTCGCTTTTTTCCCCTCACTCTCTCACCATATATAAATCCTTCTTGTCGGGAGTATTGCATACTTACAGTTTCTCAGTTTTCATTCAAGCGAAATTGAAAATGCGTTTCGAGCGCTTAATTTCAATTTATTCGCTCGTACATCAAGTTCGAAGGCATTTTTATCATTTCCGCATTTGTATGGCTTTTGCTTGAACTGCTACTTGGGTTTGTTGTTGCTGCTGGTGCCTGCAGTTCAGCGCTTTTTTTTTTCTACTTTCCTTTTAGTGTTTTTTCTTTGTTTTGTTCAATGGCGGAAGATACTCTAAATAGAATTGCTCTAACTGATATAAGACACTCGCACATATAAGTGAAACTGAAGTGAATTTTATCGTTTCGCTTGTACTCTTGCATGCATACACTGGAAAAAATGTGTATATAAAAAGTGCAAGGAACACTTGACAGATGTTCGAACAAGCATTGCCACAAATTAGGATTTCCCGCAATACATTACCCCATGTTCCCCTACTTTAAAAAAAACCTATTTGTAGAACTTTTTTTGAGAGACAACAACCACTTGGCATTTAACTTCAAGATAAATGGTACCTGCATGTGAATTTTTTAGATGACCAAAACTATTAGTTCACTCACAGTAAAATATGCTTCTCAAAAACGTGCTGCCCGGAGATTTAGTCCTTAACCAAATTAGTTCAGCAGACACCGACTCATAACTCAGTAAGGAATTTTTATTTTTTCCATGTACTTGCAAACCTTCTCATATGTTTCCCCACCAAAAAAGTAATATGGAACAGAAAATGAAAAAAAGGGAATAAAAATATGCCAAAAGACTAGTTAAGGGTCAGTAATAAATCTCCACTGCTTGTGTTGTAAGTTAAATTAAACGCTGAAAGGCAGAAAACGCTATGGCACAGAAATTCTTATGAAAAATTCCAACAAAAAAAACGATATACAAAAATATAGAAATGAATTTAAGCGAAAAAATTAAATAGAGTTTTCAAAACAAGCTACGAAATATGGAACAATTGCTTAACTCCAGCGAGCTCTGCATACACACAAACACACAAGCACACAAGCTGACTCTCACAAGTTGGCAAATTTATGGCTATGCTTTTTTCCTCTCTTGCCCGACGGCTATTTGGTTAGAAGGAACATGAGAAAAAAACACTAAAATTCTTAAAAGAAAATCTAAAATATGAAAGCCATAACTTTGCATAGTGCGGTATTTTGTTCACTTAACTTTTTTCACTTCAATTTTTTCTAAAGCTTGGGGGATTATTGCTTTTTTTTTGTGTACCGAGAAAGTCTGCTTGAGAGTGAAAAGAACTTAATTGAATTGTAATTAGAGACAAATTAGTGTGAATAGAGATTCGGTACAATGAAGGTTATTTCTGATAGTGGCATTTTTATAGAAGCATACATTTAGGGGTAGAATGCAATGGGGAAGGATAAATTTCTATTGTTCGGCTGATTTATTCAACAGTAAAATTAAAATAATATTTTTTATTAAATTAAATTAAAGAAAATCGAATTGAGTTTGCAATAATAAAAAAACAATTTAATTAAATATGAAAAAAAAATATTTTTATAAATTTTATTGGTAAAAAAATTTATTTGGTTAAGCACCGTTATTGTTAGAATAGGCAAATAAACAGTAGCCAAAGTATGGCAAAAACACAAAACCTAAGTGCCTACCCAACTTTTGCAAAGCCACCACCAGCAAAGCTAACACTATTGTACTGAACTCCGCAGGAGCAGTAACATTGCCGCAGATACGCTCCACTGCCTCAAAGTATGCCAACACACATACATACATATACAAAACAACAACAACAAAAAGAACTACATTAAATCTCATTTTTATTTTATTATTCTCTCCATTGTCACTTTTTTGTTCGTGTTCGCTTTCACCAGCTCAGACAAACGCACAGTCAGTCACACAAAAAAAAAAACGCTTGCACATATTTGAAATTTTTTCCAAAGTTTCATTTTTATATTTTATTTATTTCATTTTTGCATTAAATCCTTTTTTTGTAGCCTTAAATCCTTGCAATCCTTTTACAATCTTGTTTGCAACGTACTGAAATAAATAATCTCGTTATAAAAAGACACATTACGTTATACGCTTTTGGAACAGAGAGAGATGTGGACATGCAGGCAGATGCTATTGTTGCAATCCTCCTGCTGCTGATGCTGAGTGGGACTTGTGTTGATTAGAAGCATTTGTGTGGATTTGCATCGTTTGGTTAAACATCACTTTCAAGACATTTGTGAAATTCAATGGCTTGAGATAAATGTGCTTTGAGTGGGCATTTGGCAAACATTGCATACTTCCAGGTGTTGTGAGTAAACAAAAGTAATTCCAATAAATTTTCGGCAGAATCAGTGCTAATGCATTCATGGTTTTTAGAATTTTCTATATTTTAAAGGGTATCTGCATTCAAATATAGGGTCTCATGTCTAAAAATGTGTCCACCTTATAAAAATGTGTCTATCAATGAAAGCAGAAACATTTTTTGTAATCATTCAATTAAAATATAAAAATACCCTCCGTTCTCCTATCAATCAATTAACGACATGAAGGCTACACCTACCCCATCTCTCGAGCTATTTGCCTTTAAGTTTAAAATTGAAAATTGTTCGCTTTTGCGTAAATTCCTGAAAATGAAATCGATGAACCAAAACCATGACCAGTCTCAATGGATTTTCACAAGCATACTGATAAGAAATATTTTCATTTGTCATATCAAAGACGTCAGTGCGAAATACAATCAAAGCTCTCTCTCTCCTTCTGCCTCTCTGGCAATAAGAGCATTTCTCCGCAAAACTTTCTCTCCTCAAAATGCTCTCATCAAATGTGAAAAGTAGACGGAAATATATTGCTATCATCGTCAGAAAAGAATAGCATGACTTTAGAGAGAGAAGCCCTCAACCGCTCTCACGCACTTAATCCGCTTCAAAGCTTTCCTCTCAAAAGCTGCATGCCATTTAAAAACAGATAGAGAGCCTCTTCCAAATAGTTCGACAGCGTTTCAAAGTACTGGGCGGGTTGGCTTGCGACTATTTCTGGCTTCTAAACAATTGTCAGTGCTCTGTGTGTCTAGGTTACACGACCACTACTTGTTGTTATATGTATGTAGGGTTTTGTAACCGATTTCCTGTACGACTCGGTATGTGTTTGTGCGTTGCGGTCGAGTGTTTCCATGTCTGTCTGTGCCTCATTGTTGTTGTAAAATAAAATAATATTTGCAGTAGGATTTGGAATGAAATGTGTCCCGTGCACTGCTGTGCAACGGCCAGTACACTTGAGGAGGCCAAAAAATGTTCTACGCTCCGTTTTATTTTAGGTTTGTCGTGACTTGTGAGTGCGCCAAAAAATTCCATATGAAATGTGGGCTAATGGGTTTTTGGTTGGGTTAGCCGGGTACGTTAATCAAATTATGCGTTACAAATGGTAACTTAGGAGAAAGTTAAGTAAGTTAAGTCGAGTAAGGGGAGCCCCTTCGCTCTTCACAGGGAAACTTGAATTTATGATTGAGGTCGACTTGGGCAGTTCCTAATAAAGTAGCAAAAGTAGTAACAGCAGAAGTAAATAGTAGAAAGTGAGGAAGAAGAAGAGTGAATATTGAGCATAATTTATGAGTGTGAGTTTCGGTGGAGACCTTCAATTGTACGGAAGAGTACCTACCACTTTAAGGAATTCAATTAAATTAAAAATGTTGAGCTGTACTTGCACATTGTTGGCATAACTTTGGTTACTTGAAGCATACGCACTTGAAATGTTCTGCACATAGCTTAAAGGCTTCTGACAGATTATTACAATATTTTTAAGTGAATTGGGTTCACGTTCAAAGAAGACATAAATAAGTAAATGAATTTAATAATATGTATGATGGGCATACTTTGAGCGAAGGTTATGTAATGCCAAAGTAAATCTTTAACCTGCTCTTATCTAGGCAATGAAAATTATACTGTGGAAATTTCATATATCGAAATTTATATTTTAATGAAATTTAATGAAGTGATACGCTGAGAGGGGGAAAGGTACGCATCAACGATAAATATATGCAAAGAGATAAATTGATAACAAAAAATCGATACTTTGCTGTAAAGCCATAATACGAAGTGATTTTAGTGGTATAAGGTGAGAACTCATAAGCTTTGGTCGGAAGTTTCAAAGATATAAGTAGGCTTGGTAGAAATAGAGAAGTTTGTATCGAGCCCTATCCGCGAAATTAACGTAAGCGACATAAAGTAAATTTCACAGTCGAAGTTTGTTTTTTACTTTTATCTTTAGGTATTCTTTAAGCTATTTATATGTCGCTTCTGATTGATAAGCACGATTGCAGGAGCTTAAAGTAAGGAAGGGAGTTCAAACTATGGATATATGTTTGCTAGATCCCAGAAGGAGTTATTGCAAATGGGCGGAATTTTTAACACATCTAACCCAAATTTTGCTTAAATAACACCAAATATGGTGAGAGGGGGTTTTTTGATTAATCTTTACTTCTATAAAACTCCTCGTGAGTATGTATGTATGTGGGGGTTGTTCCCTTATAACTCAAGAAATGCTTCACCGATTTTAATGAAACACATGTCAAAATGTATATAATTTCTTTGGCCTCGATGTAGTCTATATGCCATTAAATAAACTTTGGGCGTGGCAAATATTATTCTAAAATGCTATAATTCATGCTAGGCTTAACTGATTTCGATTTTACGCGTTGGGTGATAAATGGGCTGCCTCTGAAAATTTGCGACCCACCCACTGCCACGCCCTCAAATTTTAAAGGCTCTATAACTCGGGTCCAATTTGAGGGATATCGCTGAAAGTTTGGATTTGGTGGTGGGTGGTGAATGTGCTCAGCTCCTTTTCAAAGAATTTTGTTGCGAGCGAAGCTGTGGGTATAAGCTAGTTTTGTATAAATTTCTTTGAATTTCGTAACTCACCAAATGGGATTGAAAAATCGAAACGATTATTTACCAAACTTAATTTTTACGATTCAAATTGTTTCTGTCCATCTGATATGATTGGTTTATCTAAATATTTGTACATGATTTCCGCTAACTATATTGGCTGGGTCCACAGTAATTTGCAATGTAATTAAAAAAACCAACTCTTTGTTTACATAATTTTTATTCAATTGATTACATAACAGCCTACTCCGCCTGTCAATTAAAATTTCACATACTTATACATGCTACTTCCCATTTAATTGAAATTTAATTAATTGCATACAAGCATCATTGCCATGCCATGTATGCTCACAAAATTTCTAAATTAATTTCCCAGTTTCCGGCAACAAATGTTTGCGGTGGTGGCTGAAAAAAACGTCGCCAAAACCCCAAAAAACTGAATAGATACATTATGCAGCGCATTTACCGGATATTTGCGGCTTGGTATAATGACCTGCATATGTGTGTGTTGTTTATCCTTCCCCATTTTTTGGTTTTGTTTATTAAATATTTGCGGTGCATAAAATTGAAATAAATCGCTTGTTTTTAGGTGTATTCTGAATGGAACTATTGTTTCCGGGTGGAAGCGAATTTGTTATTTAATAAAATGTCCTTCAACAATGCGACGGGATTAAATGCAATTCGAATATTTATTTATTTGGACACATAAATATATTTATTTGTCCACACAAAGTTAACAATCCATAAACCACATATGTATGAATATTTGATAATATATCATGCATCTAAAATCATTAAAGTTTTCGGAATTGGCCTAGAAACTAATTGGATTCAAGTATGAATGGAATTTTTTTAATGAATGTTTAATTTGAATATTTGTATTAATTTATTATTTAAAAAATAATTAAAAAACCTTAGACCAAATTGAATAAAATTTAAACTGCCCTTGCAGAAAAATGGTAGACCAATTACTAGAAAGTACTAATATTGCAGTGGTCACTAGTAGAGACGGCTTTCGTGATACGCAAAATCACTCTTGAGCCTCAGCCAATTTCTCAGCAAATCAGCTCCTAATCATTTCTCAGTATCTTTGGCGACTTTAAATGGAATTGGGATCTTTACTTTCCCTTGAGTATTAAATTTGCAAAAAGAAAACGGTTCCTCCTCCTCTCCCAATTATCCTTAATACCCTTAGTACATCATTCGGTCGAGTTGCCTCCCCATCAAAGTCATCATCATATCCGCTTGCCTTACAAACGAGCATAATTTGGACAAGTTTACAGGAATTTCCTGCTGATGCAGCAGTCGTCATGGTTAAGCTGGAAAATTACAAAACAATGCTTTATGCCATAACAGCATAAAAGTTTTGACCTAACCAGCAAACAAAGGCAGCCACCAGTAAGAGCAACAATAATCTGAAACAACGTCCAGCAGCAACAATGCCGCTGACGACAACGGCAACGACGACCAGCACAAATACTGGCTGACATTTCGAGCTGCTCTCAATTTTGCATGTCACACGCTCGTGAGAAGTAGAATGTTATCCAGGGGACAGACATGTTGTATGGAAAAGTTTCTTCCTTTCAGCAACGTTTTTCTACTTTGCATAGTTCCACTTCTTATGCGGTTTTCTATTTAATGTGCGGTGTGACCATATTAAAATAAAAGTTGTGTCCAACAGGCCGGCAGCATTTGGATATTATAGACCGGTAGGAGAAGTTTCAGTTAAGAGAGAGAAAAAAAAAGAAAACAAACAGAAAAACAAGTAAGTGCAGAACGATCAACTCACTGTGTGCCAGTGTAGTAAAAACACGCACACACACAAACAAAAAACGAACTAACGTCAGGACACTTGCATGTCAGGATGTGGCATAAAGTGTCTGGTGAATAGCAAGCAAGTGGGTGCAGCCAGACGATGAGTGATGTGTGCTTATCTTTCCAGTTGATGCATGTGTGAATGTGAATGCGAATGTGAGTGCATGCCGGTTTGCCTGCTGAAGTTAGTTGTAAGTGTGTTTGTGTATGTGTGTATGTGTGTGAGTGAGTGCATGGGCGTGTGCATTCTAATGAATTATTATGATTGGCCTTTTATGCGTCTGTTGGTCATGGACATAATATTTCACTACACAAATGCCCTTTACACACATTCCTGCCATAGAAACGGACTTCGCAGAAGGACTTTGTTTTGTTTGGCACAATGGGGTTTGTCTTAAAGCGCTTAAAGTGGGCTTATAAAAGTGCATTGTTGAACTTTTCAAAAGTACAGTTCATTTTTGTTTTTTTTTTGGGGCCAATTCTTCGTTACTGAAAGGGCTTATGAGAGTTTAAGTGTGCATCAAATAAATTTGCCTAATTATTCACAACTTGGCTAATGTTGAGGTAAATGGACTTTGAAGGGATAATGTGAAAGTGTGCCTGATTATCGTTTGAATAATTTATTCTTTGTTTGGTAATTAAATATACAAAGAACATTTTTTACAAAGAAATTGCTTTTAAAATAATGGGAAGTGACGGAGCAACCGCATGATACCGGCATCATAGTTCCAAAAATTTTAATTGTTCATATGCGTCCGTATAACAAATAAAAATCTACTCTTCAACATATGTACTTGGGATGCGGATGTGAAACGGAGATGTTAGTCCGCCACATCACTAATGTTTACTCAAAAACAATGTTTTTTTGACAATTTTTCTGTATATTTTGAGGTGTTTCTTGTATTGTTTTATTTATTTTCGTTCAATGATATAAAATAAGACATCATTTCAGTTTTTGGAAAAAATATTTAATTTTTCTGTAAAGCGCTCAACAAGTGCTTTGAACCACTGCGAATAGAAAATTGTTTCCACCTCTTCCATTTCCCTCCATCAATTTACTTCTTCTTGATCTCTGCTTCGCCAAAACTAAAATGATATGTCATTTCAATTAAACCAAAGGGATAAATACGCTTCTGTACGTGAAACGTTTCGTTGCGCAGCTACTATTCCAAAAATAACTTCAATTTGAGTTGGAAAAAAAACGACATTCTATAAATCATTTTGCACACCGCTCTCATATCCATATTTTAAGGTTTTTACAGTTCCGCTTCCGTTGTATTAAAATTTATCACTTTGAATAATTAAGGGGAAAAAAAATCGCGCACACAAGCGAAACAAAAAGGAAATAAGCTAACAGCAGAAATTCGTGTATGCAAAGTTAATTGTAAATAGTTTCGTATGGTAAGAGCAAAATGGCATTTAGATCGGAAACTTGATTATGTATTGTATACACACCTGACACATTGGAATTACATGGGAAATATGCTGCGAGGGATTTCGTTGGTTTCTTTTATTTAAAGTTGAAAACATGCAAATGCAATTAAGGCCGTTATTATTTCCCCTGGTAATGCGTTGGAGAATCTCACCATGCTGCCTTCCTTCCTTCGGTGCTTACTTCGTGCACTGCATATGAAATTAATTTGTGTAGAGCAAGTTTTTCTTACACCCCGCCCATCAAACTGAGTAAAACTAACAAACAAAGTGTTAAAATATCAACATACAAAAACATACACGCTCAGTGGCAAATGCTCGGCTATATGAACAGTACGAATATGTACATGCAATTGTGTGTCTATGGCAAATACAAATAGAAATATATAAACTAAAAACTTTTGGCAAAATATCCTTTCATTTACTGCACACACACATACGCACACAAAACATAGTCACACTCAACAAGGAGCACTGTGTAATGTTGACATATGCCTGCCGCAAGGTATATTTCTCTAGAGTTGTGCTTTCAGTTGTAGTTGTCCTTATTGTTGGTGTTGCTATTTTAGTTGCGCTATTCGGCACACACACACATATCATGATATAGTTTACTATACGCTGGCATGTGACAGGAATACTAAACTGCTGTGATTCCAATATCAAATTGAAAAAGTGGACATTTGACTTTCAGGCGCCCCATGTGAACATCAACGCATATCGATTTCGAATTTGGATCTAACACAGTGGAGACCTTCAAAAAGGATTTTTTTTTGCTTCCAAGTTTTGCCATTTAACTTATCCCCAGGAAAATTGTATCAAAACAATAAGGAAATTGGTTCTATGCATGACAAAGGCCTTCTCTCACGATGGCTTGGATTCATTCAAGTGGTAATGAATGCCCTAGGATACAACTAATTCCAACTCCATCAGGAGAAGAAAACATTGATGGCCAATTTCTGTACAAATGTTAATCATGCGTTGCCATCGAAGAGCTTCTCAGCATATCTTCATAAAAATCGAATTCTATTCCAATTAATGGAACTAATTGTTGTTTACTGCAATTTGTGATGTATGTGAGCATTGTTCGATTTCGGAACACAAACCAAATTCGCAAATATTACGAAATTATTTTCGTATTCATGAGATAATACAAACGTTTGCGCTGCTTTTCAGTTAAACGATAAAATCCATTTGAAGTGGTTTTAATTTCACGCAGATTGTGTAGCGGCGGCCATAATGTGGTGTAGCACAAGTGACTAGGCAGTATGAAAAGAAGGGCAAAAAGCGTTTAGCATAATCGAATGGGCAAATTATGTTAAATCATACCGATATAGGCGCGCTGCTTCATAGGCCGTTGCCTGCTGTGCGATATGCTGACTGATTTCGTGCTGGAATTGACTTTCGTATTGCTTCTGTTTGCGTACATAGCGATCGCGACATTGCATGTGACTGTTAAGTACATTTTAATAGAAAATATAATGAAGATTGAATATTTTTCCTCTCGTCTATGTCACACTTACTAGGGCACTTCAAATTTCGCATAGCTTGGATGTGTGCTCTGGTCCTTACAATCGGCGTAGCCATTTTTTTTATTTTCTATACCATGCAGTATGCGGTGGAATAATTCTACTGATTTGATGACTTCTGTTTCCGATTCCGGTTGTGGTTGTGATGGTCGAATGCTCATACTGAATGGTAATTATTTTAATTAAAATATATTTGCAAGCATTTACAGCTTTTGGCTTATATTCGTTTCTTCACTCTTCTCAAATTGAAAATAAAATTTAGTTGTGATCTTTTTCTCGGAATATGAAAACTAGTTTAATTTATATTTTCGAGTGGAAAATCTATACATACTACTTACCCTTATGATAACTTGTTTCACCCACATAATCGAATGAAAAGTTCAATCGCTTAATTTGTTAAATTAATCAATATGCAATTGCGCGTGGTGTAGTGACACATACACAGCTGAATGGATTTGATTTTTTAATTAACACAACAATGCCAAATTGTGTTTTAATACAACGCAAAATCAGTTGCCCTGACATGTTGGTGGCATTAAACTCCGCACATTGCGGTGGGATTATGAATATTTAACAATAACAGCCAATACTCGTACCGATATAAAGGGAAGGCATCAACAGTGCCATTTGCGGTTGTCTTTCAAGCGGATTAACAGCGTTGTAAATAATGTGTTTATTGTATGAAATTAATGCAATTAAGTGCAGGAATTTAATGCTTTAGGTGTCGAAAATATTTGAGTCTGTAAATGGCATACATGCGGAAAAACTCACAATAAATGTTTCAAAAATTAATTTTTCCCTCTGGTTTGTCTGTTTTTAAAATTTGACATAAATTTAACTATTGTTAATATAATTAAAATGAAACCGAAAAGCCGCATGTGGCACAACACGTTATAGCACACCCAGAAAACAAAATCGGTTGTGCCAACAGATTTGTGGCCAACTAAATGTTAGTGCTTGTCTGAACATCTACTTTCAGCTGTTGCAGCATATACGCTCGGTTGATACAGCATCAGTTATCTGTTGTCACAGCACCACTTTCTGATCTCGCAACATCAGCTGTATTTGAAATATCAGCTTCCTTAGAAAGAAGCACTAGTGGCACAAATCATAATGAATCGATTGAAATAGAACTTTTATTTTTTTTATATGAAATGGAATGCAATGCTGCAGCAGCCAAAATCGAAGAACAAATTCAAAATTTCACATCGAAATTCGATGAATACCACCAATTATTTACGCTGTAAGATCTTTCGAATTCAAAAGTTTCTCGCCCATTTTAATATTAATATTTCAATGCTCCATTGCAGTGAAATGAGCATAAACTCACCATTGCCGCCGCTGCATAATCGCAAGGAAATTGCACGTACACAACGGCACGGGTTGGCACTCTCAGCGAAGCAGCAGCGCCGCTTGCTTTATCTTATGAAGAAGAAAATTGTTTAACTTTCTCATATGTATGCAAATTTTTCCTAACATTTTCCTCGTAATCAAGTGGGTCTTGCAACCAAAACGAAGAAGTAATTGACAATTGAAGAGAAAAGGAATTGTGGTTACAAAAAAAGTTCACAGAATTATGAAGTTATGGACAAAGTAATTACATTTCGATGTAATATTAGTTTTTGATGCAGTAGGCAATCAAGAAATCAAATCAAAACAAATACAAAGTCAGATTAGGAACTTAGATTGGAAATCCCTTGAAGTCATGTCAAGTAAATTCTCCTTAATTGTGACTTAATTATTTAGTTTGCCTTTGTGCTCACAGATAGACCGCAAAATAAATTCCATTTAAATTGAACATAAATCCTGGTAATAATTGGTTCTTTTTCTCTCTCTTCCATTTTGTAATTATAAATTTTGTAATTATAAATTTTGAGCCGTAATTAAACATGAAACCACAGAAGTTAACACAAGCAGAAATCAACTAACCAAGTGCACTTGCAACTACATTCAGGGCGTCATGAAACATGGTCAACTTCAAAACTGTTAAATGTGAGCAACAACGGCAACGACAACCAAACACATGTAAACACATTTGTTTACATTTTTGGGGTACTTGTGGTAATTATTGTGGTTTTAGTTTATTTTTTGTTTGTTTATGTGCTGCAAAGTGTGCACTGCATGCTATGAGTTATGAGTTCACATTTGTGGCCAATTACCTCAGTGCAGCCCCACAGAGCATAGTTGCAAACCACTTTCTCACAAAAGAAAAACCAAAAAGCCAAAAACCCTTTCAACAAATTTTGTTAAATTTGTTAAAAACTAATTTAGCAAAAAATTACCGACTCACATGTATGTTTGGCGAATTTTGCTCTGAAAATTATGCAACAATTTCGGTGTGTGTGATTTGCTTTTGTTTGCATTCCTATGACTTTTACAGTGTGTGTGCGTGTGTGTGTGTTATTGTGTGATTTGGTGTGTGCCTATGTAGTACGTCTCAATCAATTTGTGTTTTTCAATTAGCTTAAATGCATTTCACTCAATTCGATTTTGAATGTGGCAAAGTACCATAGAACAACTGTCGGCGTGGAGCTGTGAAGCTCTACATGTGTGTGTCTGAGGTGTATGTGTTTAATTAACCCCAGGCGTACAAGGTGTATATGGGCGTGTGTATGTCTCCCCATGGAGTAATGATTGTGCACTTGCTTTGGGATGTGTGAGTGCCCTAATTACAGTTAATGATGGCAATTGTCATTGTGATTTCGATTTTGATTTCGAATAGCTTCCATTTGGGTACACAATTGCTCTATAGGGGCTTGTCGATTGTGCAGGTGTTTCGAGAGACTAAAAATGCAGTTGGATTTATGCATAGATTACGGAAAGCAATGCGGGTTAATTGAGGGTTTTTTTTTGGCAACTTGTTTCATACATTATCAGTAAAATGTGTTTCGATATTATTAAACGTATTTAATAAAATGATTTGATATGGCAATGACAATTGTGATAATATCCATTTTTTATTTTTCATATCAAGAAATGCCACTTTTTACTAACATTTTACAATTCAAGTTTTAATATGATATAAACCATGAGGAAACTGGAATATTAATCTACCCGCGTACACGCACAAGTCATTGAACAATAAAAAATCCAAACAATTCGCCAACTTTAATATACATTTTTTTTCTGTCTGCTCTTTTGGTGTTTCCTCCGCTTGACTTGTGTGTGCGTTACGCTTTTATATTCATAATGTGTTCATGAAGTTTCCCAAACAGTCGCACACAACTTAAGAAAAGTGGTAGCGACTGAAATGAGTCAATGGCTTCGTACAGTCTGCGAACTTTATAATTGTCTTGGAGTGAAGTTGTTAGACCGTTGAGTGTTTCACTGGTACACTTACATTTTAGTAAAGAAAACTTTCTTAAATTCAATTAAATTTCCTTGGAAAAGATATGGACCAAATAGGAAAATCCCACATATTGTAATTGCACTCGAATGCCACAGACCGAACTGCCGAACTGTCGAACTGTTAACGAAATGAACTGAACACTTATTGCAGCAAATATTGTTGGTACAAATGTATGTCCAACATGTTTCAGCTTCTATGTTTTGATTCGGTTATTTGGCCAGAACTGAGTAAACAAAAAAATAACAGAAATTCCGAGCAGTCATTTCAGTTTTATGCTGTTCATTTTTGCAGCAGCACTTTTTGCACATTTCTCTTATGGCTCGCTCATTCATTGGATCCAATAAATGTTTCAAAGTTTCCAATTGAAAGAATTATTTTACTCTTTTTTTTACTTTTCAACAACTTGAATTGATTGGAATTTAGATGAAAACAGTGGGAAAAAATACTGATTGCGATTTTATAAATTCCCAAATTAGTGAATCATTTCGGTATGCAGAATAGTTTTTCTGCTACATTTGAATTGCAACAAAATTTGCATTTGGTTACCTTTTGGCTTGTCGAGGGTCTCTTTAGCTGGTGGTGCGCTTTTATGAGTTTGCACTTTCTCTCGTTTTAGTTACTTTTCTGAAAATCCACGAGAAGATACATAATAGCTGCTGGGCATTAAATTCTTACGTATGTCAGCTTGGGAGTATAAATAATACTAGATTGTCCTCAAATAACTTGTCATCGAAATAGGCATTATGCCATTATTCGCACAAAATTCTAAATGCTAAATCCTTATTAATTTAATATTTAAGTAAAGGCGATTATTTAGCAAAATATGAGCAAGCCTTCAATAAATTCCAATTGAACACCTCACATCCCAATCAAAGCCCAAACAAACACACACGGCACAGTGAGCATTTATCAATATTTAAAATACCCAAAGCAACAATTTCGTTGTGGATGAAAAATAATTTCAAATTGTTGTGATGGCTTCTGGTTTTGTGCTATTTTGTGTTTGGCACACCAATTGCAAATGTTCATATACGCATTAAAACTGCTTTTTTCGGAGCTAAATCACATTATCGGGGAAATTTATGGCATCAACTACATGCAATATTCAGCAAATTCGGAAAACTCTGCACTCGACAATTTCAAAAATTCAATAAAACTGTCAATCGGTGAAAATTTTGTGCAAATGCACTTTTACACTGCGATCGATTTTTGTTTACAATTGCTAACAAGTGCATTTTTTTGTACTTTTCTGTTCAAAATCACCACCACTAGCCAGCCAGCTAGCCAGCCCTCTCCGTGCTCATTCAGCATATAGGCCAAAGCAATAAATTTCACAGAACTCAGCCAGAAGTTCAGTTCCCTCTAGTCGAGCTCACCATCAAAACTGACCTGCAGCGCAAACATTCAAAATAGTTCGAATTTCGGTGTTTCTGTGTACTACAGTTATTTGCAATTGGGTGTGGGTGGCGCCAGGCAATGGTTTGCTGCGCGTAGTCACTGCCCCGCCAATACATCATACGGCCAAGCAGCGCAAAAATATATAGTACGTTGCAAATTTGACTGGCGATTTTGGCAATTGTTGCAACTTGTATACGAATTCATTTGATCGATTTATTGCGGATTGTTGCTGCGCTTTTGAGTTTGGAGTTTCGATTCAAGTGCAGACTTGATGCATGCCATTAGTTTAATTGAATTTATTGAAAATGTATTCATCCATTGATGTGCCCGGCGGCACTTTGACTGTGAAATAAATTTGAATTATTATGGATTACGGTAGGCTCAAAAAAAAAAACATTTCATAAATTTGATACTTACTAATAAGTGGATTGCAGGCAAATTGTTGAACAACAAAGTTCGTTCTGCAGTGCCGCGGGGCTGGGAAATGTGTTGTAGCTCCGATTATGCATCAATTGGAAGCACTTAACTTTCTGTTCATTAAATTAGTTTGCCAAATCGAAATCAATCATTTTAATATCCTTTTGTTGTCAAGTAGTTCGGTAAAATTCCTTAATTTTCTAGTATATCCTTGTGTGTATTTGTTAACATATTTATGCCTTCAGATATTTCATGCATTTTCTTGAGTATCCACAGGCGGTCATGTTTAGGATAAGTTTGAAATTCAAATTGATTCGTTCAAATGTACAAATGTCTTGTATTGCGTCAGGAGATGATGATGTATTAACAACATAATGTGAAGCTGTGGTTGTCATGACATAACCAGGGAAGTGAGTCTGTACGAGTACTTCAACTGTCCACCTTCTCATCAGTAGTCCAGCTGCCATCCGCTTTTTTCCAGCAGAAGTGAGGGTTTCTCCGTTGTCGAAAGGATTTCCATAAAATGAAAGTTTTATCGATATTACTGCAATAGACCTGCCCACTATAACTGAGAAACATTTTTTTAATGATCAAACTCAGTTCTATAGACATTTGCTGGCATTCCATGCGATATAAACAGCCTTAGTCAGAACTGATGAAAGCCTTTCATTGCAGGCCAAAGAAACGTTTGTAAATTATATTATGTTGCAGCTAATGTAATAAATATCACTCATACGCACCGTTGGCTTTTTAAAGTTTACTTCAAATCACTGACCTGATGTGGTGTATTTTTATAGTTTATTCATGAAATATGTATAGGACTCTAACATACAAATTTGATAAAGACTTTAATCACTAATAAATACTTAGTAAATAGTACTTACTTCATCGTTTAATTACAAAATTTATGGACAATACAACAAAAATTTCTCAGAACGAAGCTAAGGTACACTGCACTTACGAGTACGATACGTTCTTCGATTGTTTTATTCCATTTTATTGAAATCCATTTATGACTGGTAACAATTCTTTTCCATTCCCAACAGCACATTCAGCCACTTCCAAATCTGTTTCTCCACTAAAAGTCAACTAAAAACCATATTTTCATTTTAATGGACAGTGTTATTGATGATATCTTATCATAGACTTATTGCTAACAGCCCTACTCTGCAATCACACTGACACAATACTGCATACGAGCGGCTGCCACAACATTTTTCTTTAGTAAAATGAGAAGTTAATTTTGGCAACACAAAATTGATCCTCTTTATCACGCAAGCAGCTTTGAAATGGCAGGAACATTAAATTGATGTTCATTTCCATTTCGGTGACAGTGGCGCTGAATCCCTAACAATTACACAAAGTGGATTAACGTTCAGGCACATCACTGCCACGCTCATTGGATGGACGGGGACGAGCGGCACTTTCCGCCGGCTATTTCCATGATCCAATCGATGTGCATTTTCGCAATTCGCCAAGTTTAAATGTTGTAACTGCATTTGCCATTAAATAGTCGCTGCCGCACATGCATTCGATGCCAGTCCCAGGAGTGTGAGTAGATGCACAGGCGTCGAAGTGAATGGGTGTGTGTGTGAGTGAGTGAGTTTAACTGTGGCCGTGTGTGTGCTGGCGATTATCAAATCATTGTACGCTCGATTGAGCTTAATTCATTTGTGTTGCGAATTTACAGAAGTTTTTGACTTGTAACCAGCCGCAATGTTTGCGTGTCGATTTGTTGATAGCAGACAATGCATGTCGGGTGGTGACACACATTAAAGCTGTGTGTATGCATGAGTGGTGCATATGCAATAGTTTCAGTCGGACTAAATTTAATTTGAAAAATACTGGAAATACTGAAAATGCTTATTGGCACACTCAAGGGTCCACTCCATCAGTTTTATGACTTGGCCACACAATGCAATTGTTGCAATTCCCCAAAACTTTAACGGACTCCTGAATGAATAGACAAACTTTGTAAAGAATTTTTATTGCATACAAACCAACCGTTTTGACAAACGGCCAAGTTTGACCACATTAAAAACTGAATAACAATTTAAAGTTGCATTTCAAGGCAACAAGGCTAGCAACTCGATCTAAGTAGAATATCGTTTTGAAGCGACGAAATTGGATTACCGAAAAATCTACCACCCGAAAAACAAAACCAAAAACAAACAAAGCCAACACCTGTGCTCCAAACGTAAAATAAGCAAAAGGAAAAGTAATGCAGGCAAGCGAAATAAACTTTAACACTTCAAGGATACTTGTGCCACTCTTAATGGGAAATGGAGAATACTCAAAAAGAAAAAATGTAAGTATATATTGTTGCTGCAACTAAAATGACAGCAAATTCCATTTGAGCCACAAAAGGATGCGCTTGCCTTTCTTATCCTTAAAAAAAAACAACAAAAAAAAACCGAACTGAAAATGTTAAACTTTCTACGAAATTGTTTTTATCCATTCGAGGCGGCAGAAAATATACTGTGGACTGGAAAATTGAATCGAAAATACGCAAAGTTCAAAAAGTTCTCGCACTCATTGCTAAATTGAATAGAAAATCGTTTTCCAGCAATGCGTCGCACCCACCCAACTCGATACTGAAGCAGAAGTCTTCAGCTGCTGCTTTCGCTTGTTCTGTGTGGCTGTTGTGTTCTGCCGCCGCCGCTGCATTTTGCGTTTGCAATTAAATGCTTGCAACAATTTTCGCCTCTGACTCGCAGCCACTCAGTCTTTGTGTATTATTTTGAAATTTTCGAATTTACCAAGAAGCGCCCACAAAAGTAAAGCACAGCCCCGGTTTTGGCTCTGGGGAAGTAAACAAATCACTTGGAGTTTTAAAATGGTTTCGATATCATAGCGATACTGTTTCGACAACACAGGCGCTGGGTTGCTCAATATTTTATACAAAAAAAAAGAAAATTCAATCTTAAATAATTAAATAAAAATTAGGGTTTTCAATAATTAAAAAATGTTTCAATTAGTTAGTTTTTTGTAGTTTTCCATTTATTTTAAATCTCAAAATACGAAACTATTTCAGCAACGGTTTGGTTTACTGCCCGTTACGCCGCAAATAATGGTTTGCCACAGCGCAGAACTTGCATTGTCTTAAGCAACAAACTTAAATGTAATTAGTTTCTGGTTTCCAAAGAGATCCCACGTTAACGTTGATTAAAAATGTTGACTTTAGATGCACAAGACGAAAATCCGAAAACCGAACAAATACCAAATACAAAACAACAAAATTTATTCTCTCCTCTTTAAATAAAAACAATCGATTGTATGTACATTTTAAATTAAATTCGTTAGTTGCAAATGTTTTTACGGCTTCATAGTTTTCTGTATCCAGTCGACGTAATCAGCAACGCGTGTGTATACACCGGGCCATCCCTCCAGGCCGCAACGATTGCCGAACGAAACGATGCCCTCCAAGAACCAATTTTTCTGATTTTGTTGGCGCATCAGAGGACCCCCGGAGTCGCCGTCGCAACTGTCCTTGGCGAATTCGCCGCCTGCACACAATTGCGAGTTAATCAAGTTGATTTTTCGCGATGTGAATTTACGTGCGCACGAATCGTGTTCATTGATCGGCACGGCCAAGTGCATCTTCAGGTTGCTCTGACGCGCTGTGTGTGTGAAGAAAGAAATCAAGGTATTAAAATTTGTGTAGGCCAAACAATTGCTGCAATTATGTGGTTGAACCATGCGGGAAAAAAGTCACCAATAGCATGAAAACGAAAAATTAATATAATGAAATTAAATTAAATAAAAAAATTAATTAAATAATTATTATTGTTTTTAATTTCTTTTAATTTTTTTTTAATTTAAAAAAAATATATATTTTTAATAAAATTTTTTAAAATTCTTTTTACATTATTTCACCTATTTTTCCCACTGGCCATGCTCATCGCTTGAGATGCATTTTTCGTTTCACTTACCCAACAATGTGCGCCCCCAACCCGACACAATCAGATTTTCGCCCGGATTGATGGTCATACGACTTGTGGCCAGTGGCAGGCAGACGGGTCTAATAAAATCCGTGTACGTGACATCGCCATTTAATCGTACCAGTGCAATGTCATGATGGCGGTTCTCACTTCCCGGATCGAATTCCGGATGCGGAATCACCTCCTCGTAGCCCAATTCTATTACTTTGTTGTTGCAATCATCTAGGACGCAGTCGATTTCCTGGCTGATATCCCATTCACCCAGGCGCACAGTTGCTCTGAAGTGTATGCCATGGAAATGAAACAGAGAGAATCGCAAACGTTATCATATGTGTGGGAATACCATGTGCAACTGATTGCAGTGCAATGCGAAATTAATTTTAATTTGGTTGCACTTTTTGTTTGTCACACTTACAGTTGACCCACTTCTGTTTCGATTGCACCTTTCACACAATGGGCCGCCGTGAGCACATACCGCTGATTAATCAAACTTCCGCCGCAGTTCAATATGCGATTGCCGCTGGCTAAAAATTAAAAGCAAAACAAAAGGAATTAGTAAAAATAAACATGGAATTGCACATGATTTCACTTACGCTCCACATACTCGAGCAGCACCATCCACGGATACTCATCCAAAGCCGTTACATTGCCATTGTAAATTCGGTCAGTCAGAGATCTTGGCCCACAGCGTGGTGGCTCGGGCAACAGAGCACCTTGTCCGTTGCTTGGCGCCGCCGGTATGACTGTTCGAGTTGTTGATGCCGTTACACGGGTGGGTGTACGTGTTGTTGTCGTTCTGGGCGCTTGGTTCTTGTAATCCTGATCCGGAGTGCAACAAACGAATGGAGCACGGCCGAAACCGCTCTGACATTGGGAATTTTGTAAGAATTGACGTTCCGATGAGGTCAGGGAAATTCGCGAAATAACTTCAATCAAGCTGGGGCACTCGTAGATGGACACACAGTAGCCCGAGAGGTTATTGGGACTGTTGCAGCGATCTGGGGGTTTACACATGAATTTGCAAGCGTTAAGTGACACATAACTTAAACTAAATTAAAGTAAATTAAGCAGAATTAAGTAAATAAATCTTAAATTATGGAAAATTCACAGATTGCAGCGGAAAGTCATATTAATGGTTATGTATTACCCAACAGACATAAATCATTTCGAATACCTGAAATTGCTTGTGGCGAAATTGAATCTCCTTTCATTGATTTAAATCTGATAACATCGAGGCAGACGGACAGACGGATTGCATTATTATTATGTATCCAATAATTGATTGTTGTTAATTTGTTATTGTTGACATGTTAAGTTGTGATTAAGTGTTTGTTGTTGTTAAGGTACACTCAGCGCATTCAGGGTACATGTTTAGATTAAAGCTAAAGATTTGTTGTCAGATGGCATATCGATATTTGTTGGGCGCAGCTACTAGTTATACTTATGAGTGAAGTTAATCCAAATGTGGAAAATTCTTACACTGAATCGATTTGGATATTTTTATTTGAATGGAAATTGGCCTGAAAATAAATGTACATTCACTCTGACAGCAAAGCCGCTCTATATGCACTTAATGCATACGAAATTAGACTGCCATCAACTACCGATTTGCTTAGTTTCTCAGGAAAGAGTTTTTTCATCATTTGGCTCTTTTTTCGTATTTTTTCTGACTCTAAAATGCATTCTCGTTGATTCCTGCAAATACGCAACTTTTTAACCTAGGCGCTCACCTCTACAGTCTGGCTTCGCTGATAGCTCACCAAAGATTGTCTCAGCATTTCTAATGACACGAAGACTCGTGGATAAGATAATGCTGAGAGAATTAAAATTTTTATTGAGTTTTACGTATAAGTTTTACTTTTAATTTTTTTAATTTCTTAGGTATTTTTAAAAAAAACTTAATACATTAATCTTTGCAGAAATTAAGCATATGTTCAGAATCCGAGTGAAAATTTATTATTTCTATTCTATTTTAAAGAAGAACTAGCTTACATTCCACTTTAAAAAACATACTTAAATAAAAATAATAAAATTAAAAAAAGAACAAAAAAAATAAAAATAGAAAAAAACCAAACGAAAAAAAAACCAAAAAAATTAAATTCACTCAAATGTTTGAGGCTTGGCTGAAATCTAAAAAAAAATTCTTTTTCTATTGATTTGTGTAATTTTTATTTGGCATACAATAAAATTACGCGCAAACAAGTTTTTCCTAAATACTGCTTCACTCACACTAATTAGTGTGATACAGTTATTTTCTTCTAATTTTGATCACTATTTGCACAAACATGCACAAATTTTAATCTCATGCATTATCTTTTCATATTATTTCTTCAACTTATCATCTTTGCTATTACGTTGTTGTGTGAGAGCCAGCTTGCAATTATATTGTTAGGACTGTTGTCTTTTTAAAACTTAGATCCACAGTAACATTGTTTCACAGTCTGAGAGGGAAAAACCAAATTAAAAAATCTGATGCTCAGCACATTTTATTTTTTTCCATGGAGCATATCAATTGAAAATCGTTCAGATTACTTAGCTGTCAGTTAATTAGCACCTAGTTCATGACTCACTTAAGTATAACTTAATTTATGTAAATACAATTTATACTAACACTGTGCTGCAACATCTCGCACTAGGCATGCCACAAATAGCGCAATTCCCACATAGAACACAGTCAGTGTGGGGTTTTTCTGATTTCGATTTGCAATCATCTTGAGGCACTTGGTTTTTTTGAGTTCACTTGATTAATTCACCAAACAGCAGTTATCAACTGAACCGCCGATTGACCTCGCTTGAAAATGTGTGCTTGACGCGTATAATTTTGCCACAAGTTTTATTTTGTATTCGACTTGTCAGCTATTTCGAACAATTCGCTGCGTTCTGAGGCTCAGACGCGACTAATCGTCGATTTTAAATATTCGCGCTGTCGATCGATCACTGGACAATAATCTCATTTGTCTCACAATCAAGTTTTGTTTTTATACTATTCAACGGTGTTTCTCAATTTTTGCTTTAGCTTATTTCTGGTTGAATGAGCCCACAACTTAATATTCTGTGTAATTTCATTAAAACTTGTGAGATACTCAACGCTCAGTGGTTTGTTAATGTATTCAGTGTAGGAAACATTGAGTGAATGTAGATTTTTAACGGAGTTTAGAAGAAGATTGTGTGTGAACCTTTGAGTCGGTTTTCTGAGTTTTTAATGGGCAAGTAAATTCAAATTACGAAATCAAATTTAAGTACTTGTACGCCGTAAAATAGTATGAACATTTCTCATGTTTTTTAATTTGCAAAACTTGGGTTTTACCCATTTCACTTGATTTATATCGCCACTGAGGTCTGAGTGAGCCAAATTGTACTGCCAAACAATTTCAAGTTCTAACAGGTTCAAGTTCAATTATCGATTTCGTTCATTGTGCTCCAACAAACACAAAATTAGCGCCACCTTGTTCTTTGCGGTTTCATTGACGGTCTGGTTTAGTAGCTTTAATATTGATTCATACGAAATTTCCCAAGTATAATGAAACTTCCCAAGTATTACCACTTGCAAAAAATATACTTTAAACAGATCAAGTCTAATATTTCACTTCAACTTAAATACATTTTCTGGCTGCCACTTTCCCAGAAAAACCGAAAATGAAAACTATTCATAAATACAAGAAAAAGTTTGGCCAACAGCTATCGCACCTGCCCGCAACCTCCCCAAGTAAAGAAAATTAGCTTCTTACCACGACAACAAAATGAATCTCTGGTGGCGGGTCGTCATTAAGTGCACGGTTATGAAAATGAAATTTGTACTTGTCTAAATGCAACTTTACACTGAATTTACCGTTTCGCTGCTTGCATTTATTATAACCACTGAGATAGATAAATGTATGCAGAAGAAGGTGAAAATAAACTTTAAGCTTACGTAAAATGTTTGCCCACAAAGGCTGAAATAGAATTTCCAAGAAAATGTGCACACATGTACAAATTTAAAAGATTGCAGTGTCATATGGGCCAATTGTGTGTGTATGTGTGTGTGTGTGTATGTGTATTATCTAAATAGTTTACGCAAGTCATTTGAAATTTATGTTATGCACTTTTTCACTAAAATTTCATCAAGCCATAGGGAGAGAACCAAAACCATCTAGTTGGACCTGCTATAAATTTTGAAAAATTTACAGTATTCACAAGTATGTTGTTGGAGTCACTAGATAATACTTGGAACGGTTTCTGTTAGCATTGACGTATTCCATGAATGTTCGGTCATATTAATGGGAATCAAACATTTCGAATTGATTACTCTGTGATAGTTGAATAATAGAGCAGACAGCGCTTTGGGTGACATCGCTTTGGGTGGTTAAGTAATTCAAGTGGGCTGTTAAGTAGGCTCTTCTCAAAATAAAAGTGGACTTAGGAAGTTCTAATTGCACATGGAACCTAAGGGAATATAGGGAGTTCTAAGTTTCCTTTATAAGATCCAAAGAGGTTTCTAAGCTGATTAACGGATACAAAAGCTAAATGCACCACTAATTTTGTAAATTCCAACCGGAATAGTCATGGCGAACCAGTTGCTTCACGCAATAATGTTATCCTCTGGCACTTTCTTTCTTTGACCATTATTATTTCTGTACGGTATTTTCCAGTGCACACCCTTCCTACTGGTGGGTGTCCACCAACCTAAGCAGTATTCGAAAAGCTAGTTTTCCTTAGAAGTCTCCTTTTTCTGCTGTGCACATTGACATTTTCCATTCTTCAATATCAAATCAAGCTAGTGAAAATTACAATGATTTGCCTGGTTTTATGCACGCGCTCTCCTGTTCCACTTATTGGATGTTAACTTGCTACTTTTCCACTAGCTGCCGTGCTTCGCCCACTTTATAATGCAGGCGAATTGTCAAAGACAATTAGTTATAGCCTTGAGACATTTGCTGCACGGCTTAACAAGACGTTGACTGCGTTTGTTAGCGGCAGTAAAAGCGAAGGAGGGACATTTATACAGCTTCAAGGAGCAACAGCAAATGTAGCAGCAATGTGCAATTATATTTCTTGACGGTATTTCTCTTTTGCTTTGCTGCAAGCTGCATTTGTAGTGAAATTGTGTATTAAATTAAATGCATTTTGTTGTCGTAATTAGAAAGTACTGCACTGAACTGAAGAGAAATATTGAAATTTTTTCAAATTTAATGTGCTTACGTTGCATATCAGCTATGAAGCTGAACTGTCCTTGTCAGGTAAGTAGTAAGTAGCCCGCATAACGTGAATGTCACTTTACGGCTCTCAACCAACTGCCACTGACTTCGTTAAAAGTTTTATCAATTTACCAGCGAAATTTTCAATGAAATTAAATCAGCAATGCTTTCGCTCCAGTCTCCTGCTTTTAATTTTTCGCTCTTTATTTTTTCACATTATTTACATCACTTACACGCCAACATGGCTTTCACTCGGAAGCCTGTCGCTTGCACACCAAAGCTAATAAAACAAAAGAAAAATACGCGCGGCAGGAGTCATTCTACCGCATGCCGTCGAACAAAAGAAATTTAAATCACTCGCTCGGCGGAAACGGCTCATCATTGTAAGTAGCCAAGTGGATAGAATTAAATTAAATGCAAGTATGAAAATATTTATGTAAAATGATAAAAATGTTGATGGTGCTTTTGATGAAATGCGTATATACTCTGCGTGGCTTTCAAATGCAGTATGCGCTGATTGTGTGCTGCATTTTAGTGAAATTCTAAATAAACTTTTCGTACTTTTAAAGTTTATTTTGGTGGCGCAAATATTGATTTGGCATAACTCGTACTTAAATTTCACAATTAAAGAAGAGCAGATAACATTTCAAGAGGATAATGCCAACGACGATAAACGGGAGCGCTTTGAAATACTAAACATTTTACAGTCGCATGGAATATTTTCTTTATTCGAATCGATTAACTTTGATAATACAGTAGACAGCCAAACAATAAAGCGATTCATGTAAAGTCGGAAAAAGTGCAGTTGTGCAGATGCGAGTGAATCGCCTTCGTAAAGAGATTTATTTAAAGTCCGGTAAACCCTAGGAAGTGGATAGTGGATAGCTCATACGTTTTGAGTAGTTTCAGACTTGATATGAATCGCCCTGTTGTGTTCTGTTGCAGGGACACTTAGATTTGGTTGACTAGTGAAAAGTTTACCTGAACAGAACCGATCCAAAGTGAGGCAGCAGATGATTTTCGTTATAAGTCAAACCAAACTGTTATATTTCAAATGGCTGGGTTCCGGACCTATCTCAGTTCCTGACTAGAATTGGCATGATGTTATCAATGGAGAGTATCGGTTCACAGTTGATCCCTACGTTTCTGTTCGATTCCAAATGACACCTCATACAAAAGCGAGAGCTGGTTCAACTACAGCGTATAAACTGGTTCTAAGCAAAGTCAAGCTCTTCTGTGCTGTCACTATTTGATTGTCACCATTTCTGAATATTGGGATCCTTTCTGAAATGGTCGAAATACCAATAACTTGAGCAGTTCCCTTTTATGACTACCCAAGTAAAATTAATCGCCTCTAGCCATATAAGATTCATGAACTAAGATAGTCCAGTTTCTCTCAGAACCGCTCATTCACATATCTGTCACCGATTACTGTGCATACAAGTTGGTTACTGAAAAATGATTTATTTACATTTTCAAATCAAAGGATGCCCTAACCGAGATTTATTCTTAAAATTTCTGAACCGAAATAATATTCTGTCAAATGAATGGCAAGGAAATGAACTACCTCTTCAATTAAATGCTGCATACTTTGCAATTCTTCCAAGATACTTTTTAATAATTTACCACAGCTGTGAATATGGAATGTAGTCAAAGATGCAACAACCACAAAAAAAACGAAGAGACATGAAAATGTTATTTTCTTAACTATTGCAGAATTTTCACACCACACATGGTGCTCATAAATGAACCCTGCGGCGATAATGCTCATGCAAGCAAAAATTTCGTCTGGCTGAACCTCCATACCTACCATAAAACGCCCTTCGCACCTAGTACGTAGATTTCCCAGCGCCTGCTGACACCCTCTAGCTCCAGCAACGCAATATGTGACGAAACATTTTTTGGGAAGCGGCAATTCACACGAAAACTCCAAAACTGCCAAAACGGGCAAAACTGCAGCATAACGAGACGAATTGAAACATTTGTTCGAGGCATGTAAAGACAAAAATGAGTGGAAAATAGTTTCCGCTTCCGGAGGTTTTGGTTGGTGGCTGGTGCAGCAGCAACATGTCACATAAAACTGCAGCAGCAGCAGCGAATTGATTTATGATATTTTGTGTGTGTGCAACATTTTAAGTGGCAGTCGTGATTGCCACGGTGGCTGCAAGATTTCATCACTGCTCTTGCTCTTTTCGCTTTTTTTTTGTTCTTTTCTTTTAAGTCTTTTCTATGTTTCTCTGTGTCCACAATATTCCATCAATACATGAGCGCTTGTGGCATTTATGGCAAATTTCGAGTTTTTTTTTTTCCTCTTTTTAAATTTTGGTTTTTGCTCGAGTTTCTATGCAGCAAAACTTGTTCATCGTCCGCTGGAGTGTCGAGGCAAAATTTCATCTAAGCAAAAGTTTTTTTTGGGCTACCCTCTCTCACTGTCGCGGCTGTTCATCGAGTGTGTTACGGTAACTAAATGAAATAAAGTTTTTCTCAATATACACAATTTAACTTTGCGGGTTTTTTTTGCTTGCATTTTCTAAGGGTTTTCGGAGTTTGTGTGTATTTTGTTTGCCGTCATCAACTTCATCAGCTGAGAGTGAAAAGGTGCGCAGATCAGCGACAGAAGCAAAGGCAGCAGCAGCAACAGCAACAGCAATTTGTGCTTCACATGCATCATCCTCTGCGGTTGCCAAAGTAGCATAGATTGCCCCATAAAAGCTAACTTCAACAAACTTTGTTTGCAGCCACTGCCGTTGCTGCCATTGCTGCCACTGTCAGCTCCAGCCAAAGTATGAGTGGAGTTTGTGGGAAATTTCAGCGTTTGTGTTGCTGCTGCTCTGCTGCATTTGTGCCTTTAAGTGGTGAAGTATGTTGCGGGCGCATTCTGTTTCCCCAATGGCTTCTGTGCTTCTTGGCTGGTATGTACGTATGTGTGTGTGTGCTCGCTGGGGGAATTAGCGAAGTTGGCTTTAACTTTCAAATCGCGTAAAAGAGGATAATGCAAGTTAATGCGCGACAATTACATTTATTCGATGTCCGCATGACATTTCAGTAGAAAATTAAGCAAATTAACACGTACTCAATGCTAATGATTAGTATGAAATTGAGAGAAGTTGAACATGATATGAATTGGAGGAGCAATACATTAACTTCTAATTTTGAGCTTTTTAGAAAAGCTTGAAATGTTCGCTGTAGGGTATAATTGCTGCCTTTCCATCTATTTTCCCCTATGCAAAATCCCAATAGGCGACAAATGTGACCAAACTTTGTGTGGTCCAATGGACTTTTTTTGAGGGAGTGAGTAAAGTTTTTGGTGCATGAAATATAATTAAAGTTTTTATATCAGCTGTGGACAAGGACTAACTGCTGTCATTATTGTGGATATAATATTTTTTTTCTAAAAAATTGCAATAAAATTTTTTAATTAAATTTAGTCAAATTTTAAATAAGTCAAGCTAATGAAGTCTTTTACGGACTAGACAACATTTAAACCAAAAAATCTTCTTTTAAAGTCAAGTTTTGTTTAAATATCATACAAATTACTCATACGCCCAGATAGCCATTCTCCATTGAGTTAGGTTCAGCGACCATTTAGCTAAATCTGCAAACACCAAACAGCTTATATAATATTTGCACATCACTCACATCACATCACATCAAAAACACATATGACCTCTGTCAAGTATTCCTTTCTTTCCACAGCTTGAACGTTTTCATTAAAATTTCGTTTTCGTAGCAATTCTAGGTCAGCGTTAGCACTAGTTTGGGTTGTTTCATCGAGCAGCTTGAAGATGACAAATGAATAATTTCCTTACCACTTGTGTGGGTTATATAGGCGATAATTGAGTGTGTGTGTGTGTTTGTGTGTGTGTGGTGTTTATTGCAACTACACCCACATTCGTTGTCATGGTTGTTTGTTAATTGAAATTTTTAGTGCAGTTGGTTAGGTCAAGGTACCATGAGGATCGTATTGTTTTTCCAAGATTTTAGGCTATTTGTTTAACAAACTTCGGAACCATTAGTATGTAAGTGAAAAAGATTGGAGAGTTTTGTTTTCTCCTACAAGCAAATAAATTATAATATTCACCTGAAGCACATCGTTGGGCAAGCAGCCTTTTTGTGCACTGAGCGGCATTTGCACCGCATATGCGAAGATGCGCCCTACTAAAAGGTTCTTGTGGCTGTACGGGTTTCTTACCTTTTTTCACTTTCAACTTTTCACCTACAAATGCTTTTATGCTATTTTTAGTAACACAAAAGTTGAAAATGAAAATCTTCCTTTTTTAAAATTTGTTATATATACTTGTGTGTGTGTGTGTGTGTGTGTGTATGTCCGTGTACGTGCATATGAACAATATAATTTAGTATTGTGTGCTTTTTAAAGTAAATTGAAAGTAATTGTTCAAGGATGTGTGCTTAGATACTGGGTGTCAACTGGAATTGTAATAAATTCATGGACATTTGTGTGATCTTTGAGTGGCTAAGATGAGATCTATATGTATATTCAAATAAAGGCATTGCTATTGACTTCGTTTCACTGTTCTGCAAAAATATCTTTATCATATTTCATACACACCCTTTGAGCACTTCCATAATAAACTTTTGCTATCAACTTATGTTTGAAAGAGCTTCATGAAAATTAAATTTACCTCTTCCTTTCTACTAAAAACAAAGAATATGAAATTAAAATAATTTAGAGCAAGGGAAGTAACGCAAATAGAGAGATGAGTGGAATACATAAGCTTATTAATGTTAATTTAATTACCTGAGTTATTATTCGCTTACCATGCTGTGGTAATGGAAAGTTTGTTTGCATTTAACGTTCATACGGCTGTATTTGTTTTCTAATAAGTGGCAAGTAAAGTTCAAAGTTTAATTAGTGCGAGTTGTACTCATGAAAAAGGGCAGGGAAAGGTAACCAACAAAGTTCACAAATGCACAAATAAATTAAATAGAATTTTTTGGAATGCAAAAAGTTTCTCTGAATAAAAAACGTACCAAAAGAACGTTGTGATAAAAAATCCCCTACATTTAAAAAATTCAGGGGAATTTCAGGGGAAATTCGGTTTTTATCAAAAACCAAATTTTTCAAAAAATTCTCAAAATTCAGTGGAAGTTTTTATCACTATTTATCCTTTAGTTAAAAACAGGTTTATTTTGACCAGCGCAACAAAGGCTGTCCCGCCACTGTACATCACTGATTGGTATTTTTCATTCGTTCGTAATTATGTTGGCTGCATTCTAAATTCTAAATTCATCTGCACGAAAAAATGTCAAAAAATATGCCGTATCAAAATTTCATCCTTGTATCCTTCAATATTTCGAACAAATTCCTTCGAACAAATTCCTTGATGAAAATAAAACTATTGAATTGAAATGCGCAGTATGTGAAATAGCTTTTACCTTTTTTTGTATTTTTTGCAGTGCAAAACATCAAATTTTATTTTGTTTTCAGGTTTGAATATATTTTTTGTTTCCAAAGGATTTCATTGACATTCTTGAGGGGGAGTGCAAAGATAAAATTTTGAAAATACTTTAAAAAAAAGTTATTCCTTAGCTCATTATCTATTTTCACGGACTTATCTTACAATTTCTGTCGCACTCTGTAATAATGCCATACATCATGTTTCGATAAATAATTCAATAAATCTTTGGTCAAAAGAATCTATTCCTAACCACAATTAATTCACCTAATATGCCCAAGTCCGTGCTGAAAATTCCATCAACATTAAATTATGCAACAAAGTACAAGCATTTAAGAGGGCATATTAGAGTAGGATTTTGACAATATCTTCCAGTGTAGTTGCACATTCGTCGATTGAGAGATTTTAGATATTTTATTCATAGCATCAAAGTGTGTTCATCTAATCACTTAATCGTGTTAGCATAATATTCACTTCAACAGGTTGCACTGCCCGATATTGTATCTAGTGATTTTTAGTGGTGTTTTCGTAAATAAAGTAATTTTTTATCGTTCATAAAATTTCATTTTTTAAAGGAAAAAAAACTTTTTTTTAAATATTAGTTTTTATTTCCATGCGCAAATGTTTGTGCCACCCTGTTTCATGGCTGAAATCACCAATTGTAATCTTGATTACGTTTGTGTCTGCATTCCGGTGTTTGACTATGTGCTCGTGTATGTGTTCATGTTCATGTGTTTGTCTCCCTAAGTGTAAACATAATGAATCTTGTTATTATGTGTGGCATGTATTCCTCTTCTTCTGGTCCTTCTGCATCTGCTTCGGTTTCCCACTCACCCCTTGTTGGCGGTGTTGTTCTAGTGGTTTGTTCTTACTGTTGTGGTTGCAACTCCTGCTTAAGTAACCGCTTAGTAACTGTGACTGTACATGGCTCTCAGCAAATGTGCAATAAAAATGGAATTCATTTTGTAATTTTTTCTTTATATTCTGTGGCTTTTTTAACTGTTCGAAATTAAAAACTTAATGAGGAACGTTAAAGTTTTTCGCTCTATTTTTTTGCACCACATTTCGAAGAGAGAAAAAAATAAACGAAAAGGAAAAATAAAAATAACGAAATTAAAATTAAGGACACTCTTTGAGCTTCAGTGTATGGCGCTAGTTGCTTGCATTTATTGGAAAGTACCCCCAAGTTGTTGGCGCACAATTCTTATAGTTTTACTGCATTTTTCTTGGCTGCACAACCGGAAGTGCTTGTAGTCCTCCACGATTTAGTGCATAGCGCAAAAAAATCTGGTCAAGTTTATGCGGTTGTGAACTTCTGAGTTAAACGCTCTGAAATTAAGAAATTTAATGAGCATTGGAAAAAAGCGTAGCCAACTAACTTTGTGTACTCGAGCATAGTGCAAAGGCCTCAACCAGTTTTCGCTTTAATTATTTGACGTCTGTGCTGTTGCACACAATACTTAAGGCAGCTGCTAAATGATGTCATTGACTCGAACGCTAAACTATGTTCTGTAAAGTTTCGAGGCAAAAGTTGAGGTACTTGGTTGAATTTAAAAACTTCAAAAATGTCCCATTCGGTGAGTAACTTTATCTCTCCAAGGATTTGGGGTTTTGTGTTGTTAAAAGTTTGCAGTCACATTAAGTGAAATTCAGTGAATTTTAGAATAAGTTTTGTTTGGAACCGATTATTTGCTAGGAATCCGTACTGATACCAACTTAATTTTTACAAAAGAATTCAGTTTTTTTTATATATATTTCCATATATGGGAACTATACTAAGAGTAGCTGAAAAGTTACAACACCAACTCCAAAAGAACCATTTCCGATTATTCGCTTATCGAACAGTCCAAGTATTTGGCACTATAAATGTTAACTCTTGTTTTCGTCTCGTTTGTTGTTGCACTTCGTACTTGCCCTGACTCCAAAAACTTTTAGCTGCTCGAGAATTCGGCAGCGGAGAGAGGCGGCAAAACGAGCACACTTCGAAAGGTGTAAAGATGGCGGATAAGCAAAGCCAACCTAATCGAAGTCAAAATGCAAATTTTTGTTATGGTGCAGTTGCCGTTCGGTAGTGAACCACTAACAATAGCGACACTAGCAGTCATGTTGCGAGTGAACAACAACTGTTTTCAGTTAACTTTTGCCGTTATCAATGAAATTGCCCCCGCCTGTGCATATTTTGCGGCAACGACATTTGCTGGCAGGGTTTTGTGAATCGTTTGCCGTGGGGTGGGTACAGGTGTGTGTGTGTATCGCTAAAGGATTGCAATACAAATGTTAGTTTAATGCAAATACATGGGAAATCGAGAGAAAATTACAAAATACAGATTATTCCATGTGGCGTCCGTGTGGTACCGACACTTTCAGTTTAACTACGAAGTTTACAATTTTTATGTTTTAAACAAGAGCTTGAAAAATCTACCCCCTGTAGATTTTTCAAAGTTGTTCTTAGTTTTTAGAAATATCAAATCAAATGTGATCGGCATTGAATTGGTGTTTCCAACTGATCAAATGCAAGGTTTGATTATAAAATTCTAAAATATTTTACCAAATGAACTATTTTCATGTCTACCAGTTTTACACACTGCAGAATATGAAGCTCATTGCAATACCTACACGGTCTAGTCCATGTAAAATAAATAAAATGTCTACCGCCTGCATCTTCTGTACTCTGCATGTGTATACATTTTTTTTTCTTTCAGCCTGCTCTTGTGTTTAACTACGAAATTAGTAAACCAACTATTGAGTAAACTCATTTACTGGCAATTTAGCAAATTCGGATTACAAAGGCAAACACTATAATTTCCGTAAACAAATATTTGCAGCGGAAACCGAACTGCAAATTTCCCCAAATTCGGAGGCATGTAAAGTCATGTTTAACATGGCAATAATAGCGACAAATGAGGTTGGCGAGAGTAGTGTTTGAATGTGTGTGGGGATGTGTGTGAATGTGTGTAATTGTGTGGGTCTGTGTTCTGCGTGCTACTGGTCTCTTCCGGTATGTGGTGTATGCTATGTGGCATGGCATGCCGGTACCATGATAGCATTCAGTTCAATACAAGTGTATGTAATGTGGCCATTGCGGCAAACATGGTCAGTTCGATGTTTTGTTCGCCTAATTCAGAAATTTCAGTTAATATAATTATGCAAACTTTTCACGTACAATTGGCAAACAATGGTCACAAAAATGCAGCGCTTAAAATTTTTGGCTAATGCGAGCTGCACTTGGAAAAACCAAATGAGTGCAAGGTTCTGACTTTTAAAATTTATTCACAAAAGGGAGTCACACAATTAAATTCTTTTTATCGATCAGGTGATATTTTCGCTTGTAATTTATTTAATTTATAATTGATTTCAATAATTAAAAAATTTTGACTTAAACTTCAAATGGCAAAAGTAGCATTTGACATTTCGTCTGATTACGAAAAACATCTCTGACGTGGAGTTTGTGTTCTTAACCTGAGCATTCATTTCGAACAGCTGGTGGTAAAAAACTTGTCTTGAATATTCAATGGATTTTAATTTATGTCGGAATATTCAGTAGGTACCTATTATTCCAGCACCTACTCTGCTTCTTCTATGTAGAAGACCAGAGAATGAATAATAATTTTTGGGGTTTGAAATTCCAAAAAAAATTATAGTGGTAAAATTTAAATAAAATTTGTGCAATTAGTTAACAAGACAAACGATTCATTAAGTCCTATTAAAGTTCAACCTTAAGTTGAAATGAATTACTGAATTAATGGGAACTATGTATTGTTTGTGGGCTATTAAGATTGTTAAGGGACACAGTTCTATTTTTGCAAAATTTAAACTCCAATTACATTCAGGAAATTTCTTTACGAAACTAATACTTTGTTTAAATTTAAGACAAACATTTTTTATTTTTTTCTTAGTTATTAATGTACCTATGTACCAATTTTTTTTTAAATTTACGGTCTTAGGTAAAAAAAATTTCTTACTAATTTTTTTACTATAAAATAATTTATTTTTTAATTAAAAAAAATGTTTTCAAGAAAAAACGTGAATGTTTTTTTTTTTAACGTAGCACCATTTTGAACTGAACAGTTACAAAAGCACTTTAAAAAGGTTAAAGGATACAAATTTTAACGGAATAGAAATTATAGCTTTATATCCTTTATAGAACTACCATAAATGTAAACATAGTTACCATAACGAATGACCATAATATTTTGGGACAGTAAATGGTAACAGTGCTATAATCCTAAATCATGTTAAATGAGTTCCACTTAACATAGAAGTGGAACTTATTATGGCAGTGGAACTTATGTTTCTCCACACCGCCAAAGTTTGTAAAGCACTGTAAGCACTATAATAAGTGGAACTCATTTACAGCTCGTTTATAGCAAATTCATCATGAAATAATAAGGAAATGGTTTCCACAGTTCATTTTATGGATTATGGTTGCGAAAAGGACTTTCCAAATGAAAGTTAAGAAAATCCATAATAATGTGAATATTTTCTCATGTAGTGTACCAAACAATTCACACAAAATAACATGAATATACTTTCATACTTTAACCCAAGTTCTCATAGTCCTTTAAAAATACTGTCATTTTTGGTATCAACTGAGTACGCAGTGTAACTACAATTGAGCTCTAGTTTCGCAAATCGATATAGATTTCTTCTAGTGTACAAAATGCTGTCTCACGGTGTAATCTGGGCATTTTATTAAGAATTTCCAAAAACTATTTTACAACAACATAAACAATTTTAACAAATTTTTTCTACCACAACTTTAACAAAAAATATCAATTTTCCAAACAAGTTCAAACCACCAATCAGCTTTCAAAACTTTGATTAACATAGCCGCCGCCACCATTTTGTATTTGCGGGGCAATCGGAGTGGTGGGACTTGGAATATTGAAAACCGGATACAGAGGAGCGAACTCGCAGGGCCCAAAAGCGTGCAGCTCATCCTCGTTGATATCGCCGCGCACAGTATGCAGTGACTCCTCATATGACGGCGGAGCTAGACAAAAACACTTAATTTCAATACAAATGCAAAGATTTCAATGCAAACTTATTCAACTCACGCATATTTGGGTAGACCGCATTGGACCGTCTGGCAGGCACTGCTCCAACCATAGGCAATTCATGACTTTCAGCCTCAGCCTGTTTCGTGGCAGTAGCTTCTTCCAACTCCTTTCCTTCGTGTGCAGATCCCCCAGCGGCAGCGGCATTTAATTCTGCAGCTGCTCGGCTGCTACACGGCTGCTGCTGCACTACGGCATTCGTGAGCGGCACATTGCCTATGGTGATGGGCATAGTGATCACCTGGTTGGCATGCATACTGCTCATCTTCACTTCCACTTCAATTTGATAGGCAATTTGTATTAGATTGCACAAGTTCAAGCAAGTGGGCGGCGTGGCGGGCACCAGCAGTTCCTGGACAAGCGAACGCGTACAATTGCGCAGCACAGAGTCGCCTACGGCCTTGGTCATCGTGATGCGTTCAACGCGCGAACGCCGCATCGGATGCATACTGAAGTAGCGCACAAGCATGACGAGCGAAAATTCCACGGCCGTCACTGGTATATTGGTGTTGTTGACAACCAGAACAGTGACTGGAATAACTTGCCCTGGCACAAAACCACTTTGTGGTACATTCAAGTTCAATTTTAGTGGTTCGGTTTTGCAGGCACCGCAGCAAAAGGTTTTATAGGCTTCGGAATATGAAGGTATCTGGTAGAAGGAAGTTTCGATGAATAGGTCATGAGGGGCTTGTAAAATGTAATCTATGTACCTTCAACTGGGGCGTTTCATAATTCAAATCCATCACTTTCAGCACAGTAAAGCCACGCGTATAAGTCTGATCAAATTTCCAGGGACGTATCAGGACCACTTTGGCCACATAGCGTATCGAGCCATGTTGACCCTCGAACGATGTTGGACAGTTATAGGGCAACTGGCAAGCAAAGTTGTATGTATGTATACCCGTGGGTATGGTGCACTTGTGATCTATAGAGAAGATGTCAACACAAAAATAAATTCAACTTTCCTTCAAAATTTCTTTAGAAAAACTTACTCTCCTCAGAACCCAACAAATAGGTTAGAGAAGCCATGTAATCTTCACGTCCATAGAATGTTTGACGTCTATTGGAGCGCCTCTCGCGCCATTTTGTGATGGAATATCCCGATATCTTTAGTAGAACACCTGAAAATATCAAATTTTAGCATCACTGTGACTCATAGAGATTATTTTGGGAAAGTACTTATGTAGGTAGGTACATATAAGATTAATTTATTGATATGGGAATTGCGGGGGAATTCCTGCTGAGTAGTGACTCATTCGAAAGTTTTTTATAACATATTATGGATTTATGATTTTTATTTCTTTCGAGCAATGACTCATACTTAAGTCGAAAAACTTTTGACACAAATTTGCAATGAAGATGTTCGATATCACCCATGTTTAAGCGCCACGCAACGTGAGTGATTTAATACACTAGGTTTCGTTATACGGATAAAGGATCTGCTTTCAATTGCCTACCGATCCGTATACATTGCTTAAGAATATATATTGCAGTACCACTTATCACAAATAATGTCAAAAATGGTTCTGCAACGAATTGTTCTTTACTTATTTCATGTAAATAAAATAAGTGTCACTCTAATGTATATACATATGATACCGTAATCTATATTTACAACATAGACAACAGAAAAGAAAACATTTGTACTTATATATTAAACGGACTTGACCTAACCCAAACGATTATTAAGTAACCACATAATAACTAAACTGCGTAGGCGTAAAGATTATGCCGCATATTCATAGACAAAAAAGTATCTATTTCACTTTAGTATATACTTTTTTTAGAGAATAATCTTATCTGATAGATACTAAGTATGACCATTATTTTGTCTATGAATATACCCCTAAGTTATTACATTTCCATTGCAAGGTTTCGGAACAGCTAATCTACCCTACAACCCGAAAATAGTTAAAATATTTGCTTTTTAACTGTTAGAAACCTTTCATTTTAAAATTTGAAGTTTTTAACGAACGTTCTAGCTCTGGTTCTAGCTGGAACGCTTTGGCAGTCAACTTGTCTGATGGTTTCATAACTCGTCTGCTCAATCACTGAAAGGAACTGTTAACCAAATGTCTCAAACCAAGAAGCTATTTTCATATTTATTTTCAAATTAAAATCTTTAAGCTAGCAATGAGTGACAGCAAAAAGAATGACAATAGGCAGCGAACAAGTGCAACGAATTTTCACAATACGATGCATCCTCGACAGCCTCACTCCACCCACCCAACTATCATTTCATTGAAATTGTTATAAGCACAGTAAGAGGTAACAAGGATATTGTCATTGCTTTGTCACTAATTACTATAACTAAGAACATTTGTTCTTGTTTCAAAATTAAAAATCTAACGCCTTTAGTAAATTTACAAAACGGGTAGATAAATTATCGTAATCTATCTATCTACCCGTTTACACAATGCGATTAACATGTGATAATAGTGCATTTTCGTACGAGATAATAGCGATAAGCTCTACAATGAAGATAATCCCGCATTTGGTAAGACTCTTTCGGTATGAATAATCGCGCATTTTCGTTCGAGATAATAGCGATATATATTCTTCATGCAAATGTTCACCACCCGTCTGATTAAAAAAATCTATTTCTGCCGTCCGATAAGGATTATGAAATTTAAAAAAACTTTAAATGTTTCCATAAAAATAAATATTAAAATTCCTCAAATATTTCGATTTTTATTAATACCCTCCCTTGAAAAAAAGTTAAATAACTTCAATATATGGAATTCCAACAAATTAAAATCGATATAAAACCCACAAACCCACCTGTCCACATTTCTAACGAGTTAATCAATTTTACGATCAAACAAAAACATCATAAATTCCATTTGGCTTTTTTTTATCAGTAACATTTTACAAAGGTTGTGCAAAATCACATAATCAAATAGTAACAGGCACGACATGAAGAACCTCAGACAAGTGAACTAAGACTGTGGGCAAACAAAACACTAGCGGCCTTAAAAATAACCACGAAATGACTAATGCCAGAAAATATTCAACTTGAAATGTTTGCACTTAAGCCAAACAAAAACTGTTCCAATTAAGTTGGATGTGAAGTGGAGGAAAGTTAATGTGGAATGCAATCAATTGAAGCTGACACACACACACACACGCCCCACCTACCTTTCACATCCTTCGGTTTGTCGGACTTCAGCGTAACCGTTCCGTTCACCAGTTGGCCGGTGAAAAACGTGCCAAAAGGATTCTGATCGAATTGAATTTCGCACGTTACGACCATTGCGAGGGCAGTACCGACGGAGCACTAAAACTGGCAATTGCCATTTGACTAAAATTGTTAATTGAAACAAAAGGCACACGCAAATTGATTATATTATGGCCACTTTGAGCCAGCAACAGATAAGCATACGATATACAACAGTGCGAGAGACGTTGGCATGGGAACGAAATGGAATTGGAATCGAAGGCATGCTGTGGATGTGTGTAGGTGCAGGTAGACTAGTGGCCACTTGATAAGAACTTCTATTGCTTATGCAGTAGTAAATATTATTTAAATAACTAAAAAACAACAAATTTTTGTTAGTTCTTTTCTAAGTATTTATAGCAGCAATTGTAGATAACTTTTGGTTTAAGTTGACTTAAGCATAAAGGACATACATATAATGCAGAATAGTGAATCAGAAATTAAAATTTCATTTTTATTTTCAATTAAATATTCTGTAGGCGGTGAATCAAACTGTATCAGTTGATACATTTCAAAGACACTTAAGTACATCATAAGACACAGTTTCTATTTTGAACTTAAGCACTTTTGATGCAAATATTGTATAAGAACAGTGGGCCCAATAATTATTACCACAATTAGTAACGTAACACATAAGGCCATTACCTACTTTTCAAACATTTTTCCGGTTGGTAAAGTGTTGCTGTTCAAAAACAAGCCATGCAATGTATACTTTTCCATCAAGAATATTTCTCCAACTCCCTTATTTCTGTGACTTTTTTAAAGAACCATCAAGCCTTGTACATTTTGGTTCCATACACAAACACGTAATTTTATTTACATTAAATTTTATTAAACATTTAAAAAACAATAACAATATTACAACCAAGTACTTTTGCTGGGATCGGCATTGACACCATTTGTGATACTGCCATCAATTCCATCGGGTATGGGAGCCGTGGGACTGGGTATATTGAAAACGGGATATCGGGGAGAAAAATCCCCTTGACCATACTCATGAGCCTCGTCCGCCTTCATGTTGGCACGCTGCATGTGAACAGCCTCTTCATAGGCGGGTGGAGCTAAATTTGGAAGACCAAAAATAATTAAAATAATTTACAAACGAAATTAAAACTTCACACGTACGTATACTAGCATCAGCAGCCCATGGACTAGGCGGGCATGCCACACTATTCATCGTAGGCAAGACATGTTCATCGCCATTAACAATTTCCGTTTCTACGGTATGGACGTCCACTGGCCTCATACCATCGTCGACACCCTTGTCATCTAGGGCACGCGCTCCCATCAGACCACGCTGCATACCCATATTGTTGCTAGGCTGCTGTTGGATCACACCCATCAGTGGTACATTGCCTATGGTCACGGGCACACACAGCACTTGATTGGCATGCATACCCTTCACCGCGGCCTTCACCTCAACCTGATACGCAATTTGTATGATGCGACAAAGATTGAAGCAAGTGGGTGGCGTTGCTGGCACATGCAATTCGTAGTTGAACAATTTCTTACAGTGACGGAGTACAGGTTCACCCTTGAGCTTTGTCACCACTAAACGTTCATGTTTGGTTTCGGTCCGTGGCGATTGGCTGTAGTAGCAGACAAGCATCACAAGTTGCAGTTTGACTTCTTCGACGGGCACGTTGCTGTCGTTGGTCACTAGAATGCTAATGGGTATATTTTGCCCGGGTACATAGCCACTTTGGGGTATATTGATGTGCAACTTCAGGGGGTCTGACTTGCAGGGACCGCAACAGAAGGTCTTTTGCACTTCCGAATCGGTGGGCATCTTGGAAAATTTAGGAAAATAATTTTTAAGTATAAAATGTTTGGGGTACTGCCAAGTACTTCTACATACCCTCAACAGTGGAGTATCGTAATTCAAATCCATTATTTTCAGTACAGTGAAGCCTTTTGTAAAAGTTTGATCAAATTTCCAGGGTCGTATCAGAGCCACTCGAATCGTATACCTCACATGGCCGTAGTGGCCCTCAAACGAGGACGGACATGTGGTGGGTATATGTGTGGCAAATGTGTAGCTGTGTATGCCCGGTTCGATTACATTGGAAGAACCTGGATTATGGAGAGTGTAAATATTAAATAAAATAAAATTTTATTTGATTTCACATACTTCGTTCCGATCCCAGTAAATATGTTATCGATGCAATGTAATCCTCCCGTCCGCTATAGTGAGTGGTTTGACTTTCAGTTCTAGATTGGCCATTAACCGTAGTGGTACTACTTGTCGATTCCGACCAGCTAGTGGATGCAAAGCCATCAATTTTTAAAGCCACACCTGAAATGGAAAATTGAAAATTTTTGTTTTTAGAATTTTAAGAAGGTCAACAGTTCCCAGTAGGAGTAGATTGTTTGTCCCATTCCTTGCACCCCTTTAGTGCATGATTAATGCATAAGCATCTACTAAATAGAATCTCAAATATTTGCATTGACACACCACTAAGCATTTGTCAAAAAGAGTTCGACACAAGCCACTATGAAAGATAAGACTAGACTTGATAAGGATACCAAAAGCACCGAATGAGTCACTGAGTCAAATGTCTTCACAGAGGGGAAGTTTTACCAAACACAAAAAACCCAGAATGCAGATAATTTCTTTGAAACCTAACACTTTCACATGATTAATTATCAACTTGCTTTTAGCCACGCTCACTGGTTTCTTCTTTAGCGTAATTGTTCAGCCTATGAAATTCCAATTAGTTCCCCTTTTACACTAACCTTTCACTTGTTTCACTTTATCCGATTTTAGTGTAATCCTGCCCGTCAGCACCTGTCCGGCAAAATATGTGCCGTACGGATTATTGTCGAAGTCTATGTCGCACGTTACAACCATACTTTTGCTATCGCTGGCAATTAACTTGTAATTGAACACGTTAACAAAATTTAATAAGCCTTTACGTGCGTTTCACTTGGAGCTTGTACATTCAGTGGTTCCGTTCGCTTGGGGCTCTAATGTTTTTACCACTTTCGGTTCGGTTGTTCATTCAGGTTGTTGTTATAAATATTTGCCAGTTTATATGTGTGCCATTTTCAAAAACTCTTCGAAACATAAGTAAGTAGGTAGGAATATCAATACATTTGTGTTATCAATTTGTTAGATAAGAGTCGAGGGAAGCAGTCTCTCTCTTCGAAACATTGTGGAAAATGAAACACTAAAATACCAAACTTTTGAAGTGAATTTGAGCAATATCTTATCTTATCTTTGGTCATGATTTTGGACTGTTGATTGTTTGGCTGTTCTATTCGGTCTCTGGGCTATCGTTCAAGTTCATTTCAGTGTAAATTCAGTTCGAGCATGGAAATGTAATCCAGTATTCCCAAGGGGCATTCTGAGTTCTTTTGAAATTCTTAGGAATTTCAATTAAATTCTAAGAAAACTTTTAATCGAAATACTTTCAGATAAGTACTATGATGGCCTGGCTTTTGCTTATGCCTGAACTGGTCAATGGTATTTTTTGCAAAATAAAATTGCCTTCCCAAAACGTGAGATTGCTAGCCGAACATGTGAGGGAATAAAGTCGAAAGCATTTTAGCTCTATAAAATAGTATTGACCTGTGCAACTGGTGCAATTCTTTAAGTATCCGAGTATTGCCATGGACCCAATGTGGTCTATACGAGGCTAATAGCAGCCACCCTAACCTAAGTACACAAAAACTGCAATATTTTCAAAATGTTCTCAAGACTTTGCGACTGATTTTCTCTATTAACCATTTTATCAGCAAATAAAATTAGATAAGATAATGAATTATCTATTAATGAATTTAGAAGTTATAAGTGAATATTAAATCAAAACTATTACGCTCAATACATTCGCTCACTTCCCCCCCCTCCCACACGTTAAATGGAAATGAAATTAAGTTAACACTAACTGGCAGCAGCCCACATGCCGTTCTAACCGATTCAGTTGAGTGTCGTTGTTGGTAGCGGACGGTTGCTGTTGTGGCTCAAATTGGAATTGAAATTGTGTTAAAATTAATTTGATCAGTGACTGAGCGCTCAGCTTCAGTTTATTGCCTCGTTAGGGGGTTCGAAGCAATTGAACTTAAGAATATATTGCATATATAATTAATTTGTTTTGTGAAATTAACACGCAAAAGTAAAGGAAAAAAAACAGCTGTTTGTTGTTGTGTTGTGTATTTGAGTTGTTGGCGAATTCAAATTATGGCACACAATAATTGCGTCATTGTTTTCGATCAAAATGAGCATGGCACTTATTTTACTGGACAGGTTGTGACCGGAAAGGTGATTATTACATTGAAAAAATCTTCAAAATTAAAAGGTAATTTCAGTTCAAAAGGTTAGAGTTGAATGGTTGGCTTATTCAGTGGTTTTCGTAACATTTCTAGAAGAAATTGGAAATTTATCGTAATTTTTCCACTCTCACTTGACTCTGGACCATAATAATGACGTTCATCTGTTAGTAAATATAATATTTAATGAGATTTAATGTGTACAATTAGTCATTGTTTTCAGTTACTTACTAGAATTTCAATTTGTTTTGCTTGTATATGAATTGCTTTTATACTGGGTAGCGTTGAAATTATACACAGCACCAATATGAAGGCACTCGCGAAGGCTGCTCTATACTAGTTTAAATTTGAGTTATCTAATTCCTTTTGTAGCGACTAGATTTAAGAAAATATAACAAAAAATGGGTAATATTTAGATTGAAATAGATAAGAAATGTACTACGTAAATGCTTAATTGATACTCTGTGAGTTCTTTGGAAAGCAACACTTTCTGATCAAGTATTGCGCCAAATAAAAATGTTGGTATGGAGTTGCTCGCAAAATGTTTCAGATTTTACAGTTTTGAAAAGAAAATATTCCCCTTATTTTCATCTTTGTCCATAGAAGAGATGAACATGTTTGTCATTGATGCCTGCCCGCTGTCGAATCGATGACTTTTCTACTGGGTTTGCTTGAGACGGTCAGATAAGTTCACATGCGGGTTTCTTCGCATGGAGTATGTTGCGATGTTGTTACTATTAGAGTGTCAAACTGTGGCTAACTCTGTGCCACTTTCTGCGTCTTATGAAGCAGTCAGTTGGGTTCTGAACTGTCCTCTTATAAAACTCGTAGTTCGAGATGGGATTTGGTCAGGAAGCTCTTGGTATATTACTCAGACTTTAAAATTTGTTTAAAAATTGTTGCACCAAGACAGTTTCTGTGAAAAAATTATCTACATTTTTAAAGACATATTTCTGGTATGGGTACCAGTCATTGTTCAATTGCTCATGAGTTCCCATTCGCCTGAGGATTAAAAAGAAATTCCATTTACCTAATTCAGATCTATCAATTTCCATTTCGGAACCATTAATTTTACAAAATTAACACATAATTAAGACCGTATTTCTTGATTTAAAAGCCTTCTCAGTACCACCAACACCGTACGTGACTGCCTTCGTATCTTATCAGAGCAAAATAAAAACAAAAGCAACTTTACCGTGGTATTGGTTTGTTTGCCATTTATTGTCTTCCTTTTCTCTCTCTTATTTTTATTATATTAATCTACTGAAATGCGTAAATGATAACTGCTCGAATGACAGCTGAGATAAGGCGCCCGCAGTAATTAACTGGGGTACGGGGATTTTTTTCTATTTTTTGTCTCAAATTCGATAAAAAAAATAATAAAAGCGAAAAGGAAATTCCATTAGTGTTAACTCATTTTTGGCCTAATGCGAATTTGCTGTTAAGAATAATTTAATAAATTGCGTGTTCACTTATGAATTTTAGGTATCAAATTGCAAATATGCGGCTATGCCTCCTGCCAATGGAAAGACAAACATGGCAGGAAACATCCCCAGCATAATGTGAAGGGTCGCAAGAAGCATGTGTACTATGGACGCGAGGACTATATTGCATCGACCACATATTTGGTGGGATCGGAAGCAGGTATGGCATATTGATAGAATATTGAATATTTTCATAAGAAATCTCCTATTGTCTCTTAAAGAATATCAATTCGCCATGGATCCGGGCACTCACACGTACAACTTCGCCTGTCCCATACCGGTGAATTGTCCCTCCTCGTTTGAGGGTACCTACGGGCATATACGTTACTTGGCCAAAGTGACTTTCATACGCTCGGGCGCCTCAAATCGCACACAGAATGTGGGCTTCACAGTTTTGAAGCTGCTGGATCTGAATCAAGAGAGTCGCTTGCTAAAGGTTAAACACATTTGAATATGCCATCAACATTATTTACTCACTTCCTTTCACCTGTGTAGGCTCCCGCCAACAATGAAGCCATGGAGAATTTCTGTTTCTTCGCCACCAAAGCGGTCCACCTCAATGTCGACATTGTCCAGACCGGCTATGTGCCCGGTCAGTTTATACTGGTCAGTGCCAATGTCAACAACGAGTCCAGCATCGATTGCAAAAAGCTGCTCATACAGTTAAATATACGCGCCACCTACACTTCGGACACGCCCTGCATGCGCACCACCTCTGAGAAGATCAACTTGGTGAAGAAATTCTGCGGTCCGGTGCCGCGTCGTACGATCAAAGATTTTGCCGAGACTATACGTGTGCCAGCCACGCCGCCCACCTGTGAGCATCTGAGCAAAGTGGTGCGCGTCTCGTACGAGGTCTGTGTGGTTGCGGTCATGAATCACTTCATGGCCAATCCAAAGACCATAATACCAATTACCATTGGAAATGTGCCACTGATAAATGCGGCCAATCCTTTGCCAAGTCCAAGGTCGGACGATGTGCCCACAACATCGTCGTGTGCCATGCAATTGGCCGAGGGCAATGACCACAGCTTGTTGAGTGAAGAATTGGAGACGGATGACGATGAATTGGAAACGGATATGCGTAAGTAGCATGCGTTAAAGGAAAAGTGCTTCAGGAAAAAGTTTTTTATTTTCCATCTTCACAGCCCCACCCACATACGAGGAGGCAATGTTCATGACCACCGACATTGCCGACGATGATGTGAATACCGTTAGTGAAGCTGCTCGCTTTACACCACGTTATCCGGTCTACGATGTTGATGGCATGCTGGCCGCTAATGCATTCGTGCAGACCCCAGCACCAAATTTGCCACAGAAACGTCGAAAGAAGAAGAAGAACCTAAATCAGGCGGCGAAAGAGAAGGAGCCCGTGGAGTCACCTGTGCAAATATGAATTGGACAAATGGTTCCCATGTGGGGCATGAGAAAATTGTATGAAAAAAGCTTTAAATTGAAATAATGGAAAGTTGGAAGCAAATAAATTACTTGTATTAACAGAGGTACCTACTGAAATAAATTATTTAAATATTAAAGCGTTGACTTCTTATTGAAAATTGCCAAAACAGCTGTTGGTTCCAATCTTTCTAACATTTCATTCATAGCATTTCGAGAGTCGCCAGCCACAAGTGTGAATTGAAGAGTAAATATAAGAAATGTAAATAGCTCCTCTACTTGTTTGCTATGTTTTGTAGGTTTTCCGTTCCTCCAACTTCGTAACAAATTTTGGCAATAAATGGCTGTGCTCATGCTCTTGTTATGAACATTTTATTTACTTTAGAGAATTAAAAAGATAAGAACGAGAGGAAATTATAAATAAAGTTTGACAATGAAATAAGAGAAACAGAAAGAGAATATCAATCAGAGTTGCCATCACCTTTTTCTTGACAAAACGAAACTGTTGTCAACTCGCCAAATGGAAGTAAGGTTGTTAAGGTTGTTGTATAAATAATTGAACGGAATCTTTCTGATCAAAGGAATGATGATCCCAACTAAAACACAAAAACTTTTTAAATTTAAAAACTTTTTTTAATTGAAATTTTTGGCACTTTTTTTTAACAATTTTGGTTTAAAAAATACTTTTTGGAAAAATTTTTCAAATAAAAGCACTCCAATGGCAACACTGAAGACGAATAAGAGAAAAGAAGTGTTTACGATTTTATACACAAGTTATTCCACACACATGCCGGCTCAGAATGTTTAGTTGCCACCTGACGTCATCGTAGTCTACAGAATTTGTATTTTTTCTCTCACCAAAATCCCAAAAAAATGCATATAAAACTCGAATGGGTATTTTCTTGTTTATTTATGTACAGCAAAATGTCTTTTTTGAAAGGGAATATATATTGGAATTGACAGAGCAGCCACCAGTTCATAGTAAACTTGGCTGGCGTGCGGACAAAGAGTGTCACAGAATACAAATAAGTTTTTTTTATTATCTTTTCGTTACTAAGTGTTGATTTTGCAAATATTGCTTTTAATTTAATTGGCAAACATTATTAGAAATTATTGATATTAAAATTTAGTGAACCTGCAATGCCTTCAACGTGTGTTTTTGAATTCGATCGTCCGGATCCGGTTTACTACAGCGGCGAATATATCAACGGACGCATTCAGTTGACAACCACAAGCGAGAAATCTGTGAGAGGTTAGTGGATTTTACTTATTTATTATTAAACTTGTTCTTGTACTTGTACTTGTCTAAAATTAAAAATACAATACCAATGCAGGCCTTCAGCTCAAATTAGTTAATGAAATTGTTCGGCAGATAATTGATACATTTTCGAATTTGAAATTGCATAAGGCGGTCATAGTGGCGACAAGTGGTCTTATATGCGCCCAGAGTGTTTCGTATAGGGCAGTTAAAAGAGAAAATATGCGAGTGTCTCACCAATTCTCTGAATACTTTTTAGCTAAAAAAATTTCCCAACTGAACTTTTTGTTGTATTCATAATTTTTCTTAAGAAAATTTCACCTTACCACATCCGGATTCTGGTGGATTTCCACAGAAGAGGGAGCAAACTTAAATACACATTAGAAAGAAAATTGAATTAGTTGCGTTTCCCGCCCTTTGATTTTCATTTCCACCAGCCTTTTTATGTATTAAACACAACTTTTATCATTGCATTGACAGAGGTTTACATCCTCTTCGAAGGCACGGCCAAGGTACACTGGAATGAGAGTAAATCGCGCACAGTTAATGGGAAAACCGAGCATTACACCGAACACTACCGAGGCACCGAAAAGTACTTGGAGACTAGAACAAAAGTCTTCAACGAAGGCACACTGCCGCCGGGCACGCACGCCTACACCTACTGCATACCATTGCCGCTGGAATGTCCCACGTCGTGTGTGGAGAAGCACGGACATATAAAATATGAAGTGACTTTGGTGCTGAATCGACCCTTTCGCATGGACAATGTTTTCAAACAGCCTCTAACCGTTTTGAAACAATTCAACTTGAACATGCATCCCGAATTTCTGGTAGGTAGAAACAGCCATCCATCACTTTTGTTCTCTCAGCTAAACCAGTCTCTTGTCCGTAGCTCCCCATTGTCAGTGAGGATGTGAAGTATTTCTGTTGCTGGCCCTGCTCTTCGGGACCGATCAACACCACATTGACCATACCCTTCGGGGCATATGCTCCGGGCCAAAGTATAAATTACAAACTTGAAATTGACAATCAGTCGGTGGGCTATGATTTGGGTGGCATTAAGCTGAAATTGATACAAACCTACAGATTCACGGCCCATATACCGCACCACAAGACACGCAGCCTTAGCAACACATTGGCGCAGACTTCAAAGGCGGAACACTGTTTGCGGCTCACGAAGCGCCTAGTCGAGGGCTCTCTGGAGATACCTTCGATACCGCCCTCATCGACAGACAGCGGCATCATACAAGTCAGCTATGAGATAAAGATGACCATAGACACGGGCAGTTGCCATACGGATGCCGAAATAGAAATACCCATGACAATTGGCACAGTGCCTTTGGTGCAAAGTGCAAGCGATCCCAGTCAAGCAGCCGCCTTGCAGCCGTTTATGCCGCCCACACCGGATACGCCCATAGATGGACCACCGAGCTATGATAATTACAGTAAGCTCCTTAGCAAGTCTTTCTTTAATTGGATTAAATTTGTTTTGTTTTCCAGAGCCACCTTCATTCGAGCAAGCCACCACCTTTGGTGGTGATTTCATTGACACCGATGTCGACGAACATCAACGGTCCGAAGGTTTCATACCCAAATATCCAATGTACACCAATTTCGCAATGCCCAGTGCTCCACCAGCGGACAATATGACTGGATTTAACGTACCCAATGTGCCACTATTGCAGAACCCTCCGCGCTATTCGGGGGCCCATGTGGCGCCATACCCAATTAATGGTGGTGTAGGGCCTTCTGCGAATACAGAAAATGCCGCTATAGGTTGGCGAGACCGTACTTAACTTGGTGTATTTTCAATACGCTATGTGCTTTGCGATCAAAATGACTATGCTTTTATCCAAATTTTATATGTAAAACGCTTATATGCCACACAACACTTAATGGGGGTGTTCATGTGAGGTAAGAGTCAGAAAACTTCGAAACTGAACCAATTCATAACCAAACCGCCTAAATTGCAAATATGCAATGTGAAAACTTACTGCCTGCTTATCAGAATACCCCAATCGAATATTTTTAACAACTCAAATATATTATATTAAAAAGAAATGGATTTGTTATGCATCTATTATATAAAATAAACTTTCAAAATTATTCAAGTGTTCCATTGCATTGCGATAGCTGTGAGAAGGTTCAGAAGCACATGTGCCACCACTATTGCCTTCTAGTCAACACCTATTCAATTAGGTGACATTTATCTAAATCTATACATTCTCCATTGATCTAATTCTTAACAAAAAAATACATGTTATAGTTTTAAATTAATTAATGTTCGTGACAAATGTTATTAATATTCCACATGAACTCATTTGTGTCGCACACAAGGCATCCAAGTACAATTATTTTGCAATTTTAAAATACAAAATAAAAAAAAAAAAAAAAAAAAAAAAAAACCATTACACTTTTACGAGCAAAGAGTAAGGTAGGTGGGCGGCAAATGGGAGTAAAAGCGTACTTTCGCTTAAAAAAAATCAAATATGACAGACCAATTTCTGTACATTGTGAATGCTGCTAACGAACACTTTCAGCTATTGAAAATATCATTGTGATGTGGGTGTTTTTTTTTTGTTGTAAGGCAAGAAACTGTATGAGTTGTTAACAGCCAGGAACGTATCCACGGACAACTTTCGTATTGTTTTCGTATTGTTTTTCATTAAAAATAGTTTGTTAGCAGACTAATGTCTTATTATTGGTTTCTCCTCGATAGCAATCAATTCTATATTATTTTTGACCAGTAAAAGATTTACAATTCACCATTCCTATTCGTCAATAAACTGATCACAGAGATATTTTCGTTTCGTATTGGCCCCTATGTACGTTCCTAATTTATGCAATTGCCCATGAGAATTTCTAGTTGTAGCTAAGTAAAGGTAGATCTAAAAATAGCTAAATCCATTATGACTAAGAGATTTTCGAGTTAGAATGCTGAAATGTGTCGAAACAAATATACAAAAAAATTAATGGAAAAATTATAATTGAAATAAATTTGAAAAATAAAAATCTTAAGTTTAGCTTCTAATTTGGAGAACGAAAACTTTGAGCTAAATTTAATTTTCTCTTGATCTATATGAAAGAGCTTTGTTGCTTAGCTAACTTCTAAATTACTCTTAAATTCTTGGCATTGCCAATGAAAAGAATTTTATCAAAACCAGTGTTGCCGTTTTGATGGTTTATCGTGAAGCTTTTAATGTATTTTGTTAGGTTTGACTGGAGAAAAGCACGAAATTCGTTTCTAATGGATATTTGATTACAATTTTTATAGCATTTTTTTTTAAATTGCCTTTGATTTCAAGTATTTTTTTATGTGTTTGCCTGTTCATCATTCACATTTGTATGTATATGGAAACATTTCGCCGCCACTCTCCACACTGGCAAATATGTAAACAAACGAGAGAGCTTTTCACTTCGACGCCTTCGAAGTGATTTTCTTTTAGTTAATAAATTTCTTGTTTTGCCCAACGACTATGGAAAGTGAATTGACGGAAAAATCTTTTAAATGTAATATTGAATTCGAACGAAAAGTGCCAATTTACTTCAGTGGCGAGCCAATTCGCGGCATGGCAGAAGTGATAGGCGATTTCGATCCTTCACAATATGGTTAGTCTTTCAGGCACATACCAATACATATTTATACGTCATCAAGTACAGCAATTAATATCATCGTCTCTCCTATCCATTTCTTTTTGTTCTTATTCACAAGATAAAAAATTCGAAATGATTTCCGAGTATTGGGTTGACTATCTCTGGTTTGCCAACGACACCGGTGATAGTAGACAGTATAAATTCGTATTCCACATACCACCGCAGACTATGACATCTTGCTGCAGTAAGATTGGTTCCCTTCAATATGAATTGAAGTTTATTCTGAGAAAGTGGAAACGTGGGCGTCTGGAAGAGCATTTGTACTCGCGATGCATCACAATAATTCGACCATTGGATTTGAATCAGTATCATCAGTACAGGGTGAATACGGACAAAATTATACCAATTATATCTTATCTTTTTATCTTAATTAAGCATGACTTGTCATGGTATCAAAGTACTTGATACTGTCTGCACTAAAATGCAACCTGAAATGATTTTGCTACCTTACAGATACCCTGGGTGCAGTCGCTGAATTCACATATTAAATTGGAACTACCCCATACAGGCTATGTGCCCGGTCAAAGCATTCATTTCCGTGTTATTATACAAAATCGTGGAGTTTTCCATAATTACAAAAATATCGACATCTCTTTGAAGCAGTTGTGCCATTATTTCAAGAAAAACGTTTCTGTACTGGACAGCCTTAATCTAAGCCTCAGAGATTGTGACATGAGCCACAAGCCACATACACTGACGGGCTCTCTCCGAATACCCAGAGGCGTAGCCATTTCAACAAAGTATCATCTCTACCGGCAATTCTTTGAGGGTATCCACGTCTCCTATGTCATTGTTGTGAAAATGAATACTCCATTTTTAGGGAGATTGGGTGCGAAGATATTCAGCAAAGAAATAACCATTGGTACTGTGCCATTGGAAGGGAGCTTGAACCAGAAAACAGAAAGTAATTGTTAAATTCAAATTTTAATTTTTGCCATTTTGAAATAATCTGACTTTTCTCTACAGCCCCTGAAAGCTTTTGTTCTTACCCAAATGACGCTGACCTACCCTTTGCCTATATACCGAATTATGGATCAAAGCTTATATATGCTGGGAAGAATCACCAACTACATTAACGATTTTAATAAAATTAGGTCAGTTTTGTATCATTTTTATACCCCCACACTCACTGTGGCAGGGTATACTAACTTTGTCACAACGTTTGTAACGCCCATAAGAAGGCGTGTCCGGTATGGAAAAGTATATATATTCTTGATCAGCATCACCTCCTGAGTCGATTTAGCGATGTCCGTCTGTCTGTCCGTCCGTCCGTCTGTCCGTCTGTCCGTCTGTCCGTCTGTCCGTCTGTCCGTCTGACCGTCTGACCGTCTGTCCGTCTGTCCGTCCGCACGATAGCGGTCGCAGTTTTGGAAATATCGACTTGAAACTTTTTTTACATGTTTTTCTCGTGAATACTGAGATCAAGTTCGAGAATCAGCCAAATCGGACAAAAACTGGGCGTGGCTCCCATACACCGAAAAAAAAGGTAAAAATTGTTCAAGTCTTTTTTATTGTTGCATTCGATTGGAAATGTTTAGAAACGTATTTTTGACATGGTCCGAGGTTCCGAAACCACATATATAAGGGTCTAAATGGGGTCTTAAGACCAAATTTTTTTTTTTTTGTGGATTTGATTGGAAATTTTTAGAAATGGATTTTGGACATGGTCCGGGCTTCAAAACCACCTATAATTGGCTCAAAATAGGGTCTTGAGACCACATTTTTTTATGTTCGAGGTACTTCTTCCTACTGTGTGGGGGTATTTCAGCTTCGGTATAGCCGAAGATAGTCCACTCTCTAGTTTTTTTACTAAAATCAAAATCGTGTAAAATATATTCAAATATATGAACGTTGTTTTCCAATGTGTGTTCATGTTCATGCTTGATATGAGGAATATTTAATTTAATAAGTCCGGACTGTTGCTGTTTCGGTTACTTTTGCCCCAGTTATTCTCGGAAAGCCACACTCGACAGTCTTAACTTTGTCTACACTTGTGCAAATGTGTCAAATAAACTGGAACTGGAATTACCCAAATTACTTTTACTCAGATGGTAGTCTCAGCTGAAAGATTTAGGTTTTTTCTATCGTAGTTAGCGATACAAATTACATTTATTTTAATATTTTCAGTTTTTTGGCTCTCCTATACAATTTATTTTGCCATCATAAGGTATGGCTTCCCGAGCCTCTCACATATGTTTTTTTTTAATCTAATGTTACTATTTTAGTTGGGGGCCTAATTAAAATTTGGACTTCTCGTCGTTGCTTGGATTTGTGTTCGTTGCGGTCTCACTGGTGGAGGACACATGCGGCTCTTGGTGATCACTGTCCATTTCGTAGTACAAATATTTGGGCTTAAAGTCTAACTGTTCACCAGACATGGTATGTTTCGTGCCTTTGTTGAGATTGGTGGCGCTCATGAAATCAGCTTCTTTGAAGGATGAAGCTATTGAGAAGATTATGAAGAATTAATTATAAATTCAGTTGTGAGTAGAATCAATTGTTTCTTGAATTTATGATGTGCCCTAGAACTAATTGCGGATAATGAAAATGTCCACTCACCTGAATCAATGCATTTTGATGGTATTTCAATAATTCGAAAGAACTATGATGAGAGGTAATGAAATGCAACTTCAATGAAATGATTCCGATGTACCATACAGCACACGACAGAGTACTCACCCAAAGAACCCATTGATGCACCCAAATTGGGCGTCTCCGGCAACGGGGCAGTAGCCACATAAGCACTCCCGGCCCCTGCAGAGGGCCCAGCAGTCAAATCACCCAAAGACCGAGTCATATCGCTCGCCGTCGCCAGCTCATGCTGAGGATATATTTTCACATTACTCCTTAGCGAAATGGTGCCAATCTTGATGGGCATCTGAGCGTGCAGCCAGCGCTTCTTCTTCGTTGAGGTCACAAACACCTCCACTTCGTAGGCAATCTGCAGACATTTGCACACAGCCACCTCCAGGTTGGGTGGCGTCTCGGGCACATGCAGCATCTGCAAGTGCTGCACAACACTGCCGTTTTGCCCGAACAACGTGTGAACCGTCTTGACCAGGTTAGTACGCGTCACCTTGACATTTTGCTTCTTCTTGTGACAGCCTGTGTAAGTGCCCACCAGATTCAGTTTGTAGATGATGTCAGTCAGGGTCAAAAGTTCATAGTTCAAGACCTTCACATGCACGGAAATACCCTCGCCCGGTACAAAGCCCGTCTGTGGCAAATTGAGTTGCAACTGCAATTGACGCTGCCAGAACTTCGAACATGACTTCTTTTCTATTATGTCCAGGTCTGTGGCTTGATTGAGGGCTGCTTCGTTGCGTAGATCGTATGGCCTCTGCACGGGCAGGGTGCGCGAAAAGCAACTATGTCTGCGATCGGGATAGTCGATGAAGACATCCAGTTCGTAGCGTATATAACCGGTGGCGCTCTCAAACGTCGATGGGCAATGTTCGGGCAGCTGCACCGAGAAGTTGTACGAATATATGCCGTGTTCCACAATTTTCGCAATTGCTAGTGGACATAATAAAACAAATTATCCAACGCAATTCGGTTTAGAAATTTCTCTCCAGTCATACCTGCTTCGGATCCAATGTAGTAGTTGATAGTTGACAAGTAATCCTCGCGATTTGTGTACATATCCCGCGGCTTGGGCGCCTTCGGTTCCTTCTGTTTGCCCTCATGGTCCTTGGGTTTCTTCTCCTTTTGCTTTTTCTCTTTGACCGGCTTCTCCCAGCGTGTAGCTGCATAGCCGGATATCTTCAGAGCCAAAGCTGAAATTTTGAAATTTCAAAGTGCAATTAGAAATTATGCGCTGATTCATACGCTAATCAAAATATATACAATTTATCAGCAGAGTGTAAAGCACAGAAGTACTTACTATAAAAATCTAAATTGTTTTTATAACCTTGAGTGTGACTCATTGCTTTCAATAAATACCTTTCATCAGCTGACGCTCTTGAAGTCTGAATATTAAACGCCCCGATATCACTTCTCCTGGCTGATATACTCCATGGGGATTGTCCAAGTGAATGTCGCAGCTGAGTGACATTTTGTTTGATGTAAAATTTGAATTTGTTATGTTTTCTTTGTTTCAATTTTCAGCGACTCCAACCAACTTGGCACTTCAGCTATTGAATTTCTACTGTTGAGGTTAACTCATGTTTCCGCCATTAAATCGCTTCGATAGTACTACTTAATCAATCGAAAGTGTGAGTATTTTCACTCTATCCTTATCTTATCTTATCTTTAGAACACTGGCTGCATATCTATATGGTTTGACCCAAGTACTTGGTGTATGCGGGGGGTTTTCAATTGTGTGTCACTTTGCATTGATCATAAATTATTTAGGTGAAATTTAATTAATTCTTTTTGGGCCAATAATGCGCATCCGACAGATGGATGAGTGTAATTCGAGTGATATTGGATTGGGATAAACAATATTAATGTTATTATTATTATTTGTTTTTTAGTATATATGTTGAACCTTGTCCTTCGAGTTACTTAATTCAAGATACTTTAACTTTGCAGCTTAGAAACATCACGAAAAGTGATTCGTGGTTTGTTTGTCCAATATTCAAATCGCTGATTTGTAGGACTGAAAGCCAATACAGCTTAAATTCCATTTAAATAATATCTCCACCTACGCGTCAATCCCTTCCCTACCTTTCAATGCAATGTGTTTCTCTTTTATTGAGGTATGTGCCAAATAAATTAATATTCACCAATATTTGGAATAATTGCAGATTAATGAAATCGCTTATGCAAATGAAACGAGGAAGAGATAGAAATTGAGCTTTGTACAGTATTCGTATAGTATAGAGTATTTGATAGGAAACTAATTTCAATTAGATCTTTTATATAGAAAGGGTCTTATTTTCTCAATAATAGCATCCATAAGTCAAAAAATTCGAGTAGTGGCACTTCCAAATTGTTCTCACCGAGCAACCGAATATATTTTTCTAAACTATCATACTTCATTGCTATTATTATTATTATTATAATTTACCTGATCATATAAATTTAAATAAAACTGGCATTGCCTGGCCATACAAACAATGCTAATCTGTTTAGCTAGCGTGAGTCATGTGCGATGAGGAGATCTGGTTTCTTTACGAAAAGAAAATAGATACAAAAATCCGCAAAGTCCGAAATATAATTTCTACTAGATTTCAGCGCCAAAAAAAAAATTCCATAATTGGTGTTGTCTATAAATAATGCAAAGTCATAAGTAATAAGATGTCCGTATACCGTCATATAGGGTGGGAGGTACTATAAGAAAGTTCGCCTTTCTATAACTTTTGAATGGACTTCCTTTGGTATACTTGATCACATTCAATGTACAAAAGGAGACAACTGGCCTGCTCCAATGACAAGCAATGCTAATTGAGACTAGTTCAACTAGTTTCAATCACAACTAGTTCATAACTACTCCTTGACTAGTCCGATTTCATGCAGTGTAGTTTTCTAATCCCGAAATACCATCATCACAAAAATGTCAACCGTTTCAATATTAATATTAAATTATTTTTTTATTATTATTGTCAAGGGATCGTAAGGAAAAAATTGAATACAACAAATTCATAGAATTAAACTTTGGCTCGATTTTAATATGAAATCAAAATCGCTTGGCAATCGAACCGTCACAACGAATCACAACTACGAACACACAATTTACACTACATGGTGAACACATTTTACACTACTTTCCTAGATACTAATGAGGTATATCGATGTATTGACGGATTAAGTTACGTATTGCAAAGTTTATTGAAAGCAGTCAAAGCCACGCTCAAACGTCGTCTTCGTCCATGGCATTCACATGTTCCTCGCTTGCATTTAGAATGCCACAACTCGAGGCGAAAGTGTCTAAACTGCGTCCGGTGTGGTCAGAGGCGAGCGAGCCAAACGAATCGTACATGTTCATATCCAACGATGAATCACCAGATTGATTGATGGCTTGAGTGGTCGACGCAAAAGTGCTGTAGCCTGGAAACTTGGGTAATTTAATATTTAAACGCTGACGTTCCAGTTTGGGGGTGCCAGAGTTTTCCAACGTCTGTTGACTGCCCAGCGTGGCATAGCTGAAGGATGGCGGCACTGCAAATATCAGGGGTTAAAACAAAATGTGTGTAAAATGTTCTTGCTATAGAATAGCTTCTTTATACAACTAACAGCAGCTATCGTATGAAGGAGGCTCATCGTCAGCTCCCTGCTCCGCACCGTCCTCTTCCACCTCTTCCACCAGACTAGGCATTTCCCGTCTACGCACTGTCGGCTGGGTGGTTATCAAAACATTCTGATGCTGTAGTGGCACCGTGCCAATAATCACTGGCACTGAAATGTCCGTATCGTAATGGAATGGTCCCGTTTTCAACTTCAATTGCAGCGTATAGTGAAGAAACACAATGAAGTTGGGATTCAATGTTGACCTTGGCGTATCGTCCGGCACGCTTACGCTGCCCTCGTACAGACGCTTGGTCAGTCGCAGCGTGTGTTCGCTAATACTGCTCTTGGCCAATGTGTTTGTGAAGTAATTGCGCTTTAGGGGCTTACGCGCTAAAAATACAAAATGTTGCCGTAGTGAGGCCTCCACGCCGGCAATGTCGTAGTGCGGCGACTGATTGTCAACTTCGAGAAAGTAGCGAATTTGTTGGGCGGGCGTAAAACCGGAGAAGGGCAGCACCAATGTCGAGCAAACCGGTCCCGAAGTGCACGGCCAATTGCAAAGGAATTTGATGTTCTCGTCTTTGATGGGTAACTAAGGCACAAGGATTTTTTTTTTTAATTTATCTTTTTTAATGCTTGGAAAATTTAATTTTTCTTAAATCATTTTCTGCGATGTTTTTATTTATTTTTTTTGCATTTTTTATTTTTTTTCACTCACATGCATTCAACTTTTTCGATACTATTCGATACCAACTCACCCCATATTCCGGATTAAAATTCAAATCTAATGTCTGATTGACGACAATTGGCTTGCGAAATACCTCATCGAAACTCCAGGGCTTATCGATGGTCAATGAAATGTTGTACGCTATGTAGCCGTAGGGTCCCTTGCACGAGGACGGGCAATTCGGGGGAATGCCCAAGGTTAAAACGTAAACATGTGTGCCCGCGCGAAACTCCGTATTGTCGAAGACATTGGCACGTGTATGCAAATACTGCTGATGGCCGTAATAATTGGCCGTTTCCCCCTTGCCGCTGATCGACCATTGAACTTTCGCCTCACCCTCCAGAGTGACATAAACCGCTGTCGATACACATGCAATCGGTATAGATTTTATTTCATTGCGACTTTCTCACTTGAGTGCACCGAACCTTACCATTAACGCGTTTAACCTTTTCGGTTTTGAGCAGAATACGCCCATTGATACATTCACCGCTGCTGTATACCGCATTTTGACGATCCAATTGAAAGACGCACGATGTGGGCATGTCCTTTTCGTTTGAGTGTGAATTTTTGTTTATTTTTCAACAACCAAGTTTACTTTTATTAAAATATCGTGGCAAACACTTTTTATTTTGCGTTAAGTGTGTAGTAAGCTTTGAGCAACAAAGCGACTTAAACTGAACACAACAGCCGCAGCACAGCTTCCTTGTGACTATCCGTGTTCCATTCAAATGTGCTACTTGTATCCTTTCAGATACGACTGAATTTTGGTAATGCCAAAATAGTCGCATCAACACTAAACTACACACAGCACAGCTCAGTCGCCATTCAGGAATCAATAAGTTGGCGCCTTAAATATGAAATTGACTCAAAAAAAAAAACATACTCGTATACTAGTTCACAGCAACTGGATATATGTGCGAGCATAGTAGTGTGCTTTACTTCCTTGTTTGCTGGCACACAGCATCGAATTCTGTGTTGTCTAGCAGATATTCTGATTTTTGGCGGCATCTTCTCTCTGCTTTGTTTGTATGATGTGTGAATCGAATGTTTAAGTGCTTGTGTGAATGCTTTAAGTGCATGTTTTCAGCTGAATTAATTGCGTGGAAAAAAACTACATGTGTACAGTGTTTAAATAGGAAATGTATTGAAATCTGAGGTTTACATAAAAGAAATACACTTTCTCTTTTGCCTACCTACTCGATTCATCTACAGAGAAGTTAAAAAGGAAAATTAGTAAATGAAAAAAATGTATTTCATGTGCATAAAGGGATCAAGCACATGAAAGCCTACAGAAAGGTAAGCAAATGCATGTGGTTTAGTACATTTTTCTACATTGAAACCTAAATTCATGTAAACAAATATGTGAGGCGTTCCATACAAACTAATTGATATACAATGGAGTTAAATTAAATTTCAATTGAACAAATTTTAGATTTCTAAAAAGTTCCTAGATTAATCTATGGCGTTATCCAAGTTATCCGCTCTCCTAATAACACTTATCCAGCATTGATTTAGTACCTCCAACCATTCAAGTAGCGAAATTTCTCCTTACTTGAGTTTGGATAATTTGTATCCGTTTTATCCGGATTATCCGAATTATCCGAACAAATATTTTTGAAATTCCTAACCACACTATCATTGGGAGAACAATTTGTGTCTGCATTTTCCACATTATCCGGCAAGTATATAACTGAAACATTTGACATTGGTCGCTGCATTGATCCGGCCAAGTATGGTTCATTCTCCATTCTTGGTAAGGGATAGTCCAAATAAACGGGATATCTTAAAGCAAAAGCTTCTGTTTCTGAGCGCACTAAAATTTGAGAAAAAAAAGTGTTAATATGAAATTTTATTCACACTGCGAATGGCCAATACTTTCGCAAGCGGGCAATATAGATTCGGCATTATCAAGCAAGGGTTTAGTGCCCACAGCTATGGGCAGTACGAATTTAATATCCCAGTGCCACAGGCCAGTTTTAATGGCCACAGCCACCAAGTACTCCAAGCGTATGATGCTCTTCAATGACGGTAATGTGGTGGGCGGCACAGGCGGCACGCGTAATTTGCCCGCATACAATGCAGTGGTTCCATGCAAGATTACTTCACCGCATTGCACAAGCACCAAAACTCTATCAAGGATGGTATTTTCTTTGATAATTCCACGCTGTACCAACATAACTTTGTATCCCTTCAAATCAATGACTGAATGATTTTGTACCTTCAGTTCGTAGGGTATCTCTTGACCAGGCACAAAACCGCCCACGGGCAAACTGAGTTCTGTACAAATTGGTCCGCTTCTACGGGGATAACAGCAAATGTACTTGATGTCTTCTTGCTTGAGAGGGACCTTAGCATAGGAGAAATTTGGTTTTTTGTAATGATTTAAAATTGTAAAGGTCTCTCGGAATTTACTCTACACACTGGATCCGAATTTAAGTTCAGCGGCTGCACTACTGTCACATCCCTTGTGAATACCTCATCCTTTTCGGACATTTCCATGCTCAACATCAGCCTATAACTGATGACACCCTTACTTGTGTGACACGATGTAACGCATGTTGTGGGTATTGGTATGGAAAAGTTGTACATATGCGTGCCTATGGCCAGAACATTCCAATCCAGTATCTTTGTGCGGGCATTCACAAATTGTTGCTGCTCTTTCTGATCGATTCGTTTCGTATAGCGGCCTTTGGAATAACTTGTGGTGAATGATGTTCTCGCACCACCGCAAAACGATATGTAGGCTCCTATAGAATCGAAGTTAGTGCATATCGAGAACATATTACATATCCTTGAATACCTTGAATGTAATGTTCGCTTTCAATTTTCAATACGACACGTCCATTAATCGTTTCGCCACTAAAGAACTCCGCTTGCGAACGATCGTCAAACGTAAATTGTGTGTACATATTGGGAATTACTACGTGGAACTAAATCCATATTACTCCGTTGTCTAGCGAGGAATGCCTAGCTATTTTTGGAAAATTTGTATTGATGGCATATCATTTGTTCAAGTAATTCGCTCACATTACACATTCAAAGGTAAAATTAATAATACTAAGTAGGTACAAGCGAGTGTAGATGAATATTTGGCGATATGGGACATGCCAGAAGTGGAGGAATAGAGTGAAAGTGATTAGTGATTGAATGAGGGTATTTGAAGTCTTTAACGATAACTGAATATGAAGGGTGCTACATTTAGAGGGACTTTTTCCATTAGAGATTTCATGAAAGATAACGCGTGAGTCGTATCAAATTGTGCCGAGCTAAGTCTGTTCAGTAAGCAGACTTAGCCCGGCACAGCGTCTACAAATTATTCAGATGCATCCGCTGTTCAGACCCACTTAATTATACTCAAGTTGGGTACGATTGAGGATTTGGAGGCCAACCTTACTCGCGACATTCGCCAAATACTTCACTAAATGATTGCACGCGTCATCGATTCAAGAACTCTGTGTAGTGAGAATAAAAATTTATCGAAAATAATCAAAGTTGAACCATATTTGTGGGTGCTGGGTCACATAATAGCTTTATTCAAACTTTAAAGAAACAACAACAACACAAAAAAGTTACAGAAATCATTCATAAAATGCACATAAAAGTTTTTGTATTAGAATCTATTCTTCAATCCTGTCAGTAATGGGTAATTAAAATAGACCGGATATCTGATATCATAAGCTTCCGTACCAGAACGCACTGAAAGAGAATATATTTTTAAAAAATCGTAACTAATTTAATTTAATTTGTGAATCTTTCAAACCATACTTTCATATGCAGTCATAACATCGCCCGCATTTGCCAGCAATGGAATTGAACCGATTGTTATAGGCGCTTTTAAGAGCACCCTGCAATGCCAATCTAAAGTGTGAACAGTCACTTCCACCATATACCCAAACTTGATTACATTCTTCTCCTCAGGGAAAGTGGTAGGCGGCACAGGTGGTATTCGCAGCGTCTCGGTATATGTGGCTGTACCCTTGGGCGTTATGATCTCTTCACTTTTCACGGAGGCCAGTATTTTCTCATCCGTTTCAATTTCTTGGAATGTGACGTTTTGAATTAGTTTAATTTCATAACCCTTCAAATCGTTACTGGTCGAATTATTCTCCAACAATAGCTGACAAGGTATTTCCTGACCGGGTACAAACCCGCTCACAGGCAGACGTAATTCGGACCGAATTGGTCCACTGCGACAAGGAAAGCAGCAAAAGTATTTTATATCCTCTTGCTGGAGAGGAATCTAAAGTGAAAACCATTTTAACTAATCGCTTTTTTGTTCTTCAAACAATTTAAGTAAATGCATACCAAATAGTCGGGATCAAAATTCAGATTCACTTGCTGTATAACGGTTACTTCTCTTCTAAATACCTCATCTTTTGCTTGCAACATTTCCACCATCAACATTAGCTCATAACTGATAGCACCTTTGCTCATGCGACACGAGGTGGCACACGCTATTGGTATTTGTATAGAAAACGTGTAAATATGTGTGCCCACGCCCAGAACGCCCTCATCTCTGAGCTTCGATTTGGCATGCACAAATTGCTGTTGATCGATGTATGGCACATAGTGTGAACCGCCTGCATATGTGACATGCATGAACGATGATTTCGCCATACCGCGAAAGGATATGTGGGCACCTTAATTTCGAAAGAATTTTACAAGCTTGTATCCCTTAGAACATATTTAAGAACAAGTGTACCTTTAATATTTTTCTCTTCATGCAGTTGTAGGGCTACGCTTCCGTTAAGGATGTCACCGCTGAAGTATTCCGCATTTGGGTGATCGGCGAAGGTGAATTGTGCGTACATATTGGAAATCGTCTTTGAACTAAATTCACATCCATTAGATGTTTGTGTGGAGACTTCATATTTGGAGGTACTTTGTTTATTAATGAGATGTAATTTATTTAATTTGCTTATCGAACGTTCTCAGTGAAGTTCAAGCGATAAATTAATATTAGGGAAATTTCTGTTTTATCACATTATGGCGAAGAGCAAGGTCAACTATTAGATTAACCTTTCCAGGGACTTAGCCAGCGGAAAAATTGGTGTTGGAAACAAATTCAGAAAGATATTTTGGCACCCTCAGTCGGTCGTAGTATGTTGCACCGGGGCCCTGAAGTTTCCCAAGTAAAATATTTGCGATTTTACATGCAATTATTGAAAATTATTAGGAGACCAATGAGGTGATCATGTGGGTAAATTTGTTCCCAGAACTGCCTTTAGTACTCCCTGAAAACCATCATACCGTGGACATTTGCTATGGTGCAGAATAGGCTCACCATATAGGCTTATTATTTGAAAAGCCAAAGAAGAGCTAACAAACTTGTGAACCTGTTAAGCGCTTATTGCTTTTGGCCACAGAATCCATGTTTTATTTGCATCAAATTTTGCATACATTTAGGCTTAAAGAAAAAGAAAATGCTTTAGAGAATCATTACCCATTTTAAAATTTTACTATTTAATATTAATTGAAAAAGTACAGAATAATTTTTATTATTTCGTCACTAAACATTCCTAAAATGTGCCTTATCCTGCAGAGGCAACAATATAATTTGATCACAAATTTGCGTACTTATACCACTACTCGTCATCATTTCACTAGTGGCCTGCGTGAGTAACTCCTTTGTCTTCATGTTAGCGACTGCCAAATTCGTCGTTTCATTGGCGGTCACTTTCGGTGCAACAATGGAACCTAAAATAATTAAAAATAATTAATAAAAAATGTTTAATTTTATTTGTGGACCTTTTACCTAAATTGTCATAGGAAAATATATCATTGTCTTGACCGAAAATTGTGGACGGCTTGAGCAGAGTTGTGCCAATCGTTATTGGCTGAACTAATCTTTTGACAATTTGATTTCTTTCATTCGCAATCAGGGCTTCCAAGTAGTATGACACCTGCATGAGAGTCTTCGCATTGGTTGAGCTAATCGGCACACTGAGGGGAATTTTCAAAATGCCATCCTTGATTTGTCTGGTGGAATGTGTGACATTGCGGTGCTGGCCGCAGGACAATGTTGTAACTGTTTCTTTGGTTTTTTCCATAGGCAGAAGACTTTTGTAGACGACACGTTGGCACAGGTTGACCAAAACTTGACTAAAGTAAAGCAACTTGCCCAGTTCTAGGCGATATCTGATAAGTTGGGCGGGCACAAAGCCAGTGCAGGGAAGAGAAAACTGGAAAAATTCAGATTCATATGTGGCTTCGCTTGCCTGGCCGCAGGTAACGCTGGTGCTCTGTATGATAAGTAATTCAATGAAATAATTTAAGTTGAATTTTTTATTTATTTTAGATTCCCTCATTCTTGATCTACCTCAATGAATTTCGATTCTGCATTCAAGTCCAGCTTGTTTTTGATCACAACACGTTGCTTATAAATTTTATTGAATGTCGACTTTCGTTTCAATACCAAATTCAGCATATAAGCCACTTCGCCGTATTTTTGCACGCACGTCGCCAAACTCTCCTCAGGTACAGTGAAGTGAAAATTATGACTGAAGGTGGTACCCGGTTTCAACGTTACACTATCAGCGAGTTTGAAACTTTCATTGTGACACTCAACTGTGCCATAATATCGTATAGTGTTTTCTGTTTCGGTCGAATCGTTGTGGTCGATATCCAGAGATGGGCACTTTTCAGTCCATTGCACATGGCAATGACCCACTAACTTTAATTTGATTGCTGAAATAATAAGAAAAATTAAATAAAAAGTAATATTTCAAACATTTTAAAACCATGTTTTTAAATTAAAAATTTAAAAAAATTGGATGCCATAATTTTAAAAAATTAATTATCAGTTTTTAAAAAAAATGGATAAATGATAAATTGTTTTATTCTCTTCAATAAAAATATTACTAACCTATTATTTACTTTATAATAACCTTTGTTTACAGTTTTGTCCCCTTGGAAACTCAGAAACTGATAACACAGCATTTTTTAGAATACTTTTTTCTACCATTTCCATTTCAATCAAAAAATTCTCATTTCCATTTCAAAATATTTTGCAGTTGGCAACCCTATTGGTTAGTACCATCAAGTCAATTCAAATGAAAGGAAAACACACGCCAATTTATCTAATCAAACTACTAACATCATAAAGTAATTAGTGAAATGATTTTTGCATACACACTCTCCCAACAAGTTCATTATAAACAGAAGATATCACAGTTATCAGTAAGCAATACAAACAAAATTGTTAATTAGGGACAAACTCCCACTCACCTTCTAGCGGCAACTTCTTCTTCGTGGTGGTCAAGAAGATGCGACCGCTTATTTTCTCGCCACTGTAGTAAATTGGTGTGGAGCGCATGAACTCGAAATGGCCAATTGTGGGCATTCTGCGGTTGCTTCTTTTCTTTATTTTTTTTTATTATCACAAACGGCAAATGCTGTACAACACGCTAATACCGTTTTATTTAAGTACTTAAATTACTCTGCAATTTATGACAATTACACGCAATTTTTTTTTTTTCATTTGCAAAGCATTGAAAATTGAAGCTTGATGTCTGTTTTTGTGAGCCCGCACTGAAACACTGAGCTCGATTTGATAACAGCGTCAGAGCGCAACTGTGTTTTTCGAATTAGATACTTCTGCCTGCAATCACAGTCATTGAACGAGTGTCCCGATCTTCGCGTGCGTTAGTGGCTGCTTGCCTGCTCTCAAAGCGGCTGTAAAAACGTTGCAAACAGTTGTTAAAGTTTATCGTAATTTGTGGATTAGCGTGTATATTGCAACCAATGTGAGTGTACAATTTCATCGTTCGGCTCAAAAGATGAAAGAGCGTAACTGAAAAATTTGAACTTTTTATTTAAGAAAATTTTGCAGTATTTTTTTTCTAATTTTTTGACTAATTTTTTTTTTTAAAAACAAAAATAAATTTTTTGCCTTTTAAAAAAAATTGTTTTAAAAAAATACAAATTTTCTTAATCTAAAACCTAAACTTTTTAGCAAAATCGTACACCCGTTTTAGTTTTTTTTATATGTTAAGACCTTCTCTGGCCGTCCACTCTTCAATACACTGCATTAATCAAGTAACGCCATTTCCCTGAACATCAACAAATCCCCATATTTGAATTTTTCAAATATATTTAAAATAATTTTATTTTGTTTTGTATCACCTTAATTTATTTGAAGTAAATCTCTTTAGCGTGTAGTACACAGTAAACACTTATGAAATATAAACCAGTTACGAGTTAGTACAGGAGAAAAACAAATAAAAATACGCTTATGCACAGGAGTAAAAGGTCGGTAAACTCAGATTGCGGACAAGATGAATTCGAATTTCTGGCCAGAATTCAGGAAACTTGTTTTGAGTGAGTGAGACGTGCTGTGCTGGCTGCGGAGAAAATATAGAAAATAAAAACCAATTCATTTAGCTTAAAGCAGAGTATGAGTTTATTTATTTTTTCTTTTTATTTTTAGTTTTAGTTTTGATTGAGTAATTTGAAATGAGCTAAATTTGGTTGGTGGTTTTGTGTTACCTTTAAAACGTCAAGGATGGCATTTACATTAATGGAGGGAATTCATAGTATGAACATTTGTTTGTGAATCTAAATAAAGTGTTCCGTATATTCAGTTCTAGGATAATTTGATTCAAAGGTATTAGGAAGGAAGAATAGGGTTGTAAAAATAAAGAAAAGGGAAAAGGAATTTAAGACAACCATTGAGACCCGAACTGTAGGATGAATTATTCAATTTAATGTTTGAGGAACTTCTCTCACGGAGTTAAAACCAGATAAAAACTCAATTTAATATAACAGTTAAGATAATCGTATCTTACTTACATATAAATGCGGAACTGCGCTTGTGTCACCCTAGAACATTTAAATTACTGAACCGATTCCTTTAAATTATTTCTTCAAAGAAAACTTGTTTTAGTATTTTGTTGCCTGGTACGACCGTTTACTTTACTATCAAATAAAATGTATAACTTTTTTAAAATCCCACTCAACTATTCGAAGATATTCGGTTACTCGAACTCCGGTTACTTTTTCTGACCGGTTACTTTGTTTTTAGTTTTTAACATTTTTAATGCTTAAAAAACACACTACTTATGTTTTTAAAGTCAAAGTCGCGAGATAGATAATACGTAGTTTAGCCTAGTGTCTCTTATCTTGATTTTGTATTACAAAATGTATCTGCAGCCATCACATATTAAGAAAAAGTTTGTTAAATTTAAATAATATCGGAAAGGAGAATGGAAAGGGCTATTGAGTCCAATACTAGCAATTTGTTTTGTGTTTTTTTTATTGCCAATTTTGGCTCGAGCGACTGATAAAACTAGAACTGAAAAACGGAACTCTGACAGAAATCAAGTATGTAGTGGGAAATTATATTTCGGCTACCTTTAAGCTACGATGACAACAAATTTTATGGCCTATATTGAGTTGTTTACTCCACGTACAAGTATTTTATATAGTAAATTGTGCAAATTGTATTTGGTTTGTTTGTGTAATGAATACACTTATAACTATGCTATGTTTTTTTACGGTTGTGTTTGTGTGTGCTTTTGACATAAAGGAAGAAGTTAACTGTTGTATTGAATTAATTATTCGTTTATCTAAATTTCATATATAGAATACATACATTTATACTAAAAAAAATTGTTTGGTTATATTTTGTGGTTTTTTTTTATATGTTTTTGAAACATCAAGTTTTAATAAGTTTTTAGTTATATACTTTTATGGTTTTTAAAGTTGTCTTAATTGATTGAAAAAGTATTTAAGTGGCACTTTTTGTACATGTAAAATTGTATTTCGAAAGCGCTTTTATGTTTTTTTATGTTTTTCGTTTTGAGAATAAAATTTTAATAGAAATGATAATGTAGAATTTTAACTATTTTATTTGTTGTTTCAATTTCAAGCGGACTATAGCTTTATTTTTATAGAAATGAAGACAAAGAAATAGTTTTTTTTCTTAATTTTTTTTCGTTCAGGCGTGTTTGGCTATTTCGGTTTTGTTTGTATTTTTTTTTTATTTTTTTTCGCTTTCATCTGACGACTTAGTTGCTATTTTGATGATAATTATTTCTATTTCTTCTCTGTGCGGAAAATGCTGAAGTTGACTGCGCTGGTCATGTGCCCTACATCTGCTGGTTCGGCAGCCGTCTGCAAGGCGATGCGCAGCTGCGACGGCGACTCGTCGTAAAGGGTCTCTGTGTGTGTGGCGATGAGATAAGCGGGAATTGGCAGGTTGGGGAAAAGGTGAAAGAAGAAAATATCGGAAAAAGATTTTCAATTAAAAGAACTTCTTTGTTTTGGTTGAAATGTGTGAGAGTAATTGGATTGAAATAATTAATTAATTAATTAACTGATTACATACAGTATGTTAAGGCAGGCAAATAATTTGTTTTGTCAGGTTGTAACTTAAATTGTTGTTATTGCAGTTTGGGTTTTGTATTTTTTTGTTGTTGTGCGTGCAAATTTTTGGTCTCGAATCATTTCTCCGTGTGTTTTTTAAAGAAATAGTTTGGACAAACATAAAAATTGTTAATAACATTTAACTAGCTACGTAATAAAATTGTAGATATTAATTTGAACATTGATTAAAATTGCATTCCCATTAGTTTAAATTTAGTTAGCAAAGTATATATCGGATGTAGAATCGTCAATACCGGGCGGTATGGTTGGCGTCTCGTATTCATAGTAGACCGGATAGCGCGGCTTGAACGGTTCGTTTTTGCCATTTGTCGTGATGCTGCTCATGCTGATGTTCTGCAGATATTCGGTGTCATCGTAGAACTTCTCGCTCACTGCCATAGCGTCCTGGTATGATGGTGGCACTGGAATATTGACAAAAGCACTTCTATTTAATACTTGGAGTGATGGGAAGTTATAGGTGATATGGAGAAGTGTTTGTATAGAGTTGGAATAGCATAAATATTTGTTAATACTGCGCGTCTTTCAAAAATAATTGCACATATTAGTTAAAAGTCAACGAATCTGAAACTTCACGCGATCTCCTAACTTCTAGATATATTTACTGCTGTGGCTCTCTCACTTAACAACAATTTAGCAAATCTAGCACTCATTTGCATAATGAACAACAAATAACAACATGTGGTTCCTTACTCATTAGTATGTAGTCCGGCGGATTGTCACCCTCCGTGGTCGTAGGCGTCTGATTGCTATGCTGTTGTAGCGCTGATGGTTCATCGTTGCCACTGCTTACGAAGCTATTATTATTCGTCGCTAGTCGTCGCGGCGACAAATTTGGACGATGTACATGCAGCAGAGCCTCATTCAATGCCATCGGATTGTCGACAATGGGAATGCTGCCAATGGTCAGCGGTATTTTCAGTTTCATTTTCCAATGGAAATCGCTCGGCTTCACTATAATCTTTATCGAGTAGTTAACAATAATGGGACAGGATATTTTCGCCGATGTCGGCGGTATTGAGGGCAGATCCAAGTAGCCGCGATAGACCTTGCGACTCCAGCGCAGCACATTGCCGAATTGTTTGCGCGCAATTATGTGCTTGTCGTAGCGATATTCGTGCTGGGGATCGTGCGACTCGTAGGTGACCTCCTGTTTCAGCTTCACCTCGCATTCGGTGATGTCGATCGATGACTCGTTATTGATGTAGAGGACGAAATGAATTTTTTGGCCAGGTGCATAGCCGCAATAGGGCGTCGAGAATTTCACAGTTAGTGGTCCAGTGGGGCAGCAGAAGCTCCAGAAGCGTTTGCGATCGAGTATTTCTAAGGGAACCTAGGGGAAGACACAACAAGTTAATTTCTCATCACTGAGGGTATGGACAAAGTGGACAAGCTCACCCTGTAAATAGCATCGGCATTTAAGTCCAACGGATGAATTACCGTAAACGGCAGTTTGAATACCTTAGGATATCTACCCGGTCGATCAATTGTCGCTATGATCTCGTAGTGGATCTGCCCGTATTTGCCATCGAACGATGTGGGCAGATTCTCTGGCAGTATTACGTGAAACGTGTACGAGTATTCGCCCGCCGTCCAGTCCATGCACGAACTGGTCGCACACGAGCCCAGCACATACGAACGTGACGACAAGTACGAACGGTAGGCGCGGCACATGGCACGCTCGCTGTCACGGGGGTAACCCTTTTTTATCCAGCGTATCTTAGCATAGCCACTAACGGTAATGTGAATCGCTGAAATGTATGAAAAAGACGATATTAATAGAAGCACTAACTTCTCAACGAATAATAAAATGTCACTTACAACAGCCATGTTCAAAACCATGGCCAAGTGCCACAACTTGACACACGGTCTAAGAATATTAAATAATTTCAGTAAAAATATCCTGGGGAAATATTTGCTAAAATATAATTCATGCAAAATTAAAGCACAGGGGACGGACACGACACGCCACACACACACACACTCACACGGCCTTATACGATTAATTACGGTAGATTGTAGGCAAGGAGGCGTGGAGAACAGAGGGACAATTTAATGTGCATTGTTGTATTTCCGCAGTGCGTTCATATCGTTTAGATTAATGCCAGCGTATATCTTGCATGGTAGTAAGGCAGCAATACAAAAAAAAAAACAAAACAAAACTGAAAACAGAAAACAACAAACTAGAAACACAAAACATGTCCTTGTCTGATGTATAAATTTTATTGCAGCTAATTTTAAAATCACTCAAGTACAACAAAAAACACTTAATCGCACTTGTAGGACCGGTGGCTCGAAAGCAGTAATGGGAGGGGTAGTGCATTTTGTAAAATTATATGCCACACCAAACATGCATTTTGGCCAACTTCATTTTGCTTTAATGAATACAATTTGACTGCGTGAAAGGACTTGAAATTAATTTCCCATTTTTTGCTTACTAAAACACTCAGTTAATAGCTTGGTTCTTCGATTTGTTGGTTGCAATCAGGGAACGAATTTGTTGCATACTTTTAGTTACGACAAATAACCGGAAAGTGACCAAATACTGATACAATAATTACATTATGTGTTTGTTTGCCATTTCCCTGGCTATAAAATTATCTGTTGGTAAAATAATGTTATAGCCTTTTTTGCTCCAAAAACTAGGCAACAATTTTTAGATAAGCTATCCTACTGGTGAATGAACGATCAATGAATCTCAGCTTAAAATGAAAAGGTGTATGTGTGGTTTTTAATTAAAGCGCTTCTAAGTACATATCATGCTGCAGCCCGATTTATTCAACAATTAACAATCAAGATGGGTTTAGAGAAATTAAGCGAAAGTTAAGTTTTTACAAAACTTTAAACAATTTTAATAAAAAAATTTTTTTTTTAAATAATTTTGAGTAGCTATTTTACAATAAAACTATGAATCAGACAAGTGAATTTAAAACCTAGAAATTCGAAAAAAATCGTCTTTTGCGAGACAGGTTGGTTTGGTAATAAATTTCATATTTGTGCGACAAATAAAAAATATACAATACAACAACAAATACAACAAATCAATATATGCAACAAATTAATATATTAATAAAATATTTTCTATAAAACAGATGTTATTTTTAAATATTTTTTGCCAGAATTTTTAATTTTAAAGTTTCACATTAAAATGAATTGCAACAATTATTGTTTTACTTTACTTGTAGATTTTATCTAATATTGTATTAATTTTTTTTCTTAATTTTTTAACTAAAATTTTTACTATTTAATATTCTTTTAATTAAAACAAATTTATTTATTTGATAATTTGGCCAATTTTGCATATATTTTTTCAAACAACTGTACTTCCGATGGATTTGTCAACTCTCTAAGCACTTGCTGCCTAATTGTGAGTCATATTTTGTGAATTTTTTCAGTGTTATACAGGCAATAATCGCACAGACACATTGCCTGCCCCAATGAAGCGTACCTTTAATTCTTTTTGTTGTATCGACGCTGAGATCGACCACACCGGACAGCTCCTGACCCGCATAGTAGACACCTTGAGGATTGTTATCAAAGGATATAAGGCACTCAATTGGCATATAGGCACGCAAAATCCTATTGATGATAACTTATTTTTTCTTTGTATGTTTTTCTTTTATCTTTTTTCCTTTTTGTTGGTGCTGTTGATTTTGTTACCCCGAATTTTCTTGGCCTATTTGCGTTATTCTTTACGTTTGCGTTGTTACTAAATATCTAAGACTCTTTATTCACATTAGTATTTTCCGTATAAGCACTCACTACGCTTTCGATTTTTCAACTTTCGAATTTACCGATAATTCTTGATTTTCTCCAATCCAATCCAATCCAATTCAATTCAATTATATTTTCCTTATATTTTTTTGTCCTCCTCTAATTTCTATAATTTTCACCGACGTTTGCGACGTACCGTACTCTCGAACGACCAGCAGCCTTTTGTGTATTTTGTATATCATGTCATCGCGTATATGGCGCGTATCCTTAATGTTGTGCTCTAATTTTACGCTCATGTCCTTTTTGGCAGCGCTGCCAAAAACAAAAATGGAAATAATTCACTGCTCCTATGCTTTCATCATATTTCTATGTTCGTTCGCTTGATTTTGTTTATTAGCGTTTTCATACATTTAAGGGGAAGCTTTATTTTCATTGGGTGTATGTTACTGTGAGCTTTTTCGTATTTTGTTTTGCTGTGACATTTGCTAGTTCAGAGCTTTAGGTGTGAGACATGCGTACTTTTTGCACATTGGAATAACAGATTATTGCAATGATGAAGTGGAACATGTTTGAGAATGAAACGGGTCAGGGCATTTCACAGTTATTTAAGAAACCTCGAGTAAAAGAAAACGTTTGTGGTAACACTATGGACCACATTAGTATATGTGAGGCATATCGCTGCCACTCTAAGCTAACTACCCCCAATCTTTTCGAATCGAATATTCGTATTAAATACCGACTATGTTGAACTTTGCAGCAATAAAAATATTTGAACTCAATAAGCTCAAGAATAACAGATACAAGAGGTAGCGCTTGTTGCCCATTTTCCGATACGTGTCGATGGCCACTTAACACACTTCTGGCAGCGAGTATTAACAACAACAAAAAGCTCTTTGTATTACAAGACCTAACCAGTGACGTCATGACAAAATGTTGATGTTGAGGTAATTCTTTCCCAGGCGGAATCTGCTGTATCTGTTGACTTTGTAATCAGCTGGTACCTAAGTGGAATTTGTTTTTGCCGACTGGAAAATTACACTGCATTTAAGAAGAGATAAGAAGTCTTGCTACTTAATGAGAAACCAGAACTAATAAAATAGTAAGCCTCTGGAAATCTATTAAAATACGATTCGGTCGTCAGACAACTTTTTCAATTGTTCTTTTCACCTTCTCAACAAGCAGTGAAGTTTCTAATAGCATTGCGCGCAATGTCTTCGAGTGTAAGCTTATCGTGTGAGTACAAATTAAAAAATACTTGTACTGTAAAATATAAAATTTTAATTCATGCAGCTTTGCGCCTGAAATACTGCGAAAAGAAGGCAGTACTTCTGGAACAGAACATAGCAGTAAAGGAGCCGTTTAGCGTCTTCCGGGAATGGCTTGATTTGGCCCTGCACACCGAAGAGATACTTGAGCCGAATGCAGCCTGTTTGGCCACCGTCAATAGGTAAATGAAACCAAATTCCAATCACTATGCACTGAATTGAATAATTGTCTTTGCTATGAATTTGAAGCGAGGGAATGCCCTCAAATCGCTTTGTTCTACTGAAAGATGTGACCGCTGACGGATTTACATTCTTCACCAACTATGGCAGCCGTAAGGCCTCAGACATTGCAGGCAATCCCAATGTGGCCATGACACTCTACTGGTGCCCGCTGCGTCGTTCTGTGCGTATTGAAGGTGTGGCAGAGAAAATACCACTTGAAGATTCGCTGGCGTATTTCCATCAGCGTCCGCGAGCCAGTCAAATTGGGGCCTTGGCTAGCGAACAAAGCTCGAGAATTCCATCGCGTTCATATTTAGATGAAGTGGAGACGGGCATCAAAGCGAAGTTGGGTGCGGATGGGGAAGTACCATTACCAAATTGGGGAGGCTATTTGATAAGGCCACGTTTGATTGAGTTCTGGCAAGGTCAGACTGATCGTCTGCATGATCGTATACGGTTTCGGACGGGTGCTGCTGTCGAGGAGGTAGTTGGAGAAAACTTCAGTAGTTAAAAATATTTTTTTTAAATTTTTTTTCTTCTTCCAGGAGGTTGATGGCAAATTAGTGCATTTGGGCGAGAATGGCTGGGTCTATGAGCGTTTGGCACCTTAAGTTGTGCTGTGGGGTGTTTGAAGACAATAAACCTTTTCTATGAAGTTCATCGCAATTATGGATTCTCTAAACTGCACAAAGTAGTGCAGAATAGTACTGAAATTATTGTTTTTTTTTTTAATTTTATAAAAACTTTCATTTGAAATGTAATTAGATGCAAAGGGATAAACTCTGTAAAATTTGTACAGTCAATTGGAATAGATTAGTTGTAGTAGAACCTTTACATTTATTAACATAGTAAAAATGAGTACACATTATGTAATTGGAATATAAAATTGTATGCTGCTTGCTTTAAAGAAAATTCAAATTGTTATAAATTGCATTTACTTGTTAAATAAAGAGTGCATTACTTTTGTTATTGAAAATTATAAATTAATTACCATCTACTGCTAATTGCGTGACCCATTTAAAAGGTTTGACCTATGTCCGTTGTCAATTTGCACATGTAAATGTATTAACTTTAAAGCCACAAAATGTCCAAAAATACATTTTGCAGTGCCTGTTTGGATTGAAAACGAGTTTACGAGCTAACCAAATTGATTCTGAAACATAATGTAGAAGAGTAGCAACATTTCTACATAATTTAATTTGAGCCGCCTCCCGGTTTCACTCTCAAAATTAACACACGCATTCGACGGAAAATATACACCACTTTGCACTTAGCAGACTGAAAATGTCAAGCGTGCAACAGAAAAGTGCAATGTTGAGCTGTTTCTGTCGTTTGGTGTAATTATTATTTGCCATTTTCAGCCAAAGGACACGAATTGCAACAACAATGCGTGCGGGCGCTATTAAGCTGACAAGGACATGGCACGAAACACTTTTTGGAAGCAATTTAGCAACATACTGTCAGAATTTAATAAAATTGTGTGGTGCAGCGTAGATTAATTTTTAAATAGTGTTGGCTTGCAATTAACTGAACACGACATGTGCCCACAAATTTCCAGGGCATCCCACAACTCCGTTCGTTAGAGTATATCGGCCTGCAACCACAGAAAATAAATTGATTTAGTTTCCAAACCTACTTTACAGAAATGCAATAGGTGAGGAGTGGTTATTTGTTATGCACTTAAATGCACTCAGACATGACAGAAACACACACCACATTTAATGGATTTTTGCACCGAATATTTGCAAGTGACCTGCATATGCTCCAATGAATATTTAAAGGGATTTACAATTTCGCCAATTTATGGTCCATCCATTTCTGAAATAACTGAACAGCAGTTCCAGCAAATGCGCCCTTGATGTATTTACATCAGGTTCGAGGCCAATACTGGCCATTAGATAGACGCAAAATCCCTTATGTCATTGATTTTGCAGTCCTTAAACGAACTCAGCAGACCACTGAGTATTCAGAGGAACGACAGGCAGTTGTAAAAAATGGCATGAACAGATCTAGTGATAGCAGTGATGGTATACGTAAATTGAAAATAATGATTGGAAAAAGCACAATGATGCCAATTGTAGCACAGCTGGAATACGAAGTGACTAATATCAGCAACAAATTTGTCAAAATATTGAAAATCTTTTCAAATTCCATATCCGAACTGATTTCACCACGGTATTGCTGGTGGCTATGTAATCCAACTGAATGAAACTGAAGAGTTTCAAAATGTTATACAGACATTTCAAATGAATGAAGAACTCGCGATTGTAGTTGGGACTGGTGCCAACTGACAAACTCATGGCTACGATTCAAACTGTTTATTCAGCTCAGTGGACATTTTTTTTTAGCAATTTGCAATAAGTCGACGAAAATCGATGAGTTTTATTAATGGCATTTCACTTACTTAGTAATTGCAAGCAATTGTCAGTCCTGTAATTGTGTGAATTATCGATTATTAGGATGAACCATTGATTCTTGAATTATATTTCAAAACTTTCTTGAATCATCAAATTACCTTACCGACTGTGGCATTCCTTGAATTTGCGCCAACCAAGCCCCTGAGTTTTTATATCTTTCTGCTGTTCAGTTATTACCAATACACTTTTCAATTCTTTGTTTTGCTCACAAATTTCCATGGCCTCGAGAGAGAGAGGGTGGGTGGGGCCGAGAGTGTGCGCGGCGTGTGTCACTAAAAGCAACGAAGAACGAACGAAGCACAGGAATGCAAGTGAGGACAAAAGTTCTGGGTACATGAACTTTTGAGAGTGGCGTTGATTTGATGCCTGTGTTTCAGTGTTTCGAGCTGAGCAGGATCTAAACGAAAGAAAATGCCAAGGAAAAGGAAACGAAATTAAACTTAAGTATTGTACAGTGTGCTGTGGTAGTACTAACTTTTTAAGTTTTGATAGTTGACGCAAAAAGGCATTCAACTATTTTTAATAGTTTATTCATTTAGAAACTGTTTGGAGGAGGAGTGGCAGATGAGAGAAAAACTACTCTTGACTCCATATAAAATTGCGTTGCCAAAATTTCTTAATTTTTGCTTATCTTAAAAATTTGTTATATGAACTCTAATGTAGCCCGTATCATAGATATTCCATCTGATTCTAGACAAGTATAAGTTCCAAGTGTCCAAACGGCACCACGGCACCACGGCAACCCGGTTTCCCCTCTCACAAAACGAGTCCTTTTTTCCATTCTGAAAGCAAAACGCACAGCAACAACAAATGCTTTTCCGCAGTCCCTTAGCCGCCTGTGAAAAGTTTTCACACACACAGCGAGCGCAGTGAGGGTTGCGGTCTCGTACAGTGTACAGTGCGGCGCGGTGTTAAGGAGAACACCAATTTTTTTGTCTCAACCCGTTGTGCACTGTATAAATTTTACTTGTAGTTTTTTTTTTTTTTTTGTAATTAGAAAAAGTGTAGAAGTAACCGTAGTGTAGCAACAAAAGAAATTTTTATATATACAATTAGTGACAAGAGTTTATATACAAATTCTGAGCGATAGAAACTAATTTTTGAATCAAAAGGAAATAGTTAGCGTATAAAGAAAACAATTATATGTAATTTGTGTGTGTGAAATTGACCTTTCAAATGTTAAATAAGTGTTGGCCTAACTTTTCCAGCAACACTTCTCTTCAATTAAATGATTAATTAAATTAAATTAATTACAAAGTTAAAATCAACTACAATTATACGGTGTGAATCCGCAGAGAACACAAAGAGTTTTATCCGAATTCATATACTAGGCAAAATGCTCGTGCAAATTAAGTAAATTGATAAATGTACATTTCCGCTAGCGCCTAAAAGTATACTACAAGTTTTACGCGAATTCCCCGGGGCGCCTACGAACACCCGTAATGGTAAAAATTCAATAACGTTTTTCACGTTTTCGTCTAGTCTAGTCTCGCGAGCAATTTCAATTACACTTTATACTTCTGCCTTTTAACATTGTCCTCGTCCTTGTCGTCCGCACAATCGTCATCGCCATTAAATTCAGCGCGCATCTCAAAACGCAACAATGGCGTAAAAATTTAATAAGAGCACCTAGCAGGCATCTATAGAAAGAAGTTGCCAAAGCGATTGTGAGTGCCTGTGTGTGTGGCTGTGTGCTTTACATAAGCATACAAATCATCTACAACAACAGCGAGTGTAAAAGATACACAAGTGCGTGCGGGCGTGAACCGAACGAAAGCGAAGGAGACGACAGAGCAGAAGAAAAATAACTTGCAAAACACAACAGCCACCTGAGGCTATTGTGCTGTAAATGTCATTTACATATTAATTCATATATACATATAGAAATATATATAAAATTTTATACAAACACATATGTATGTACATATATATATACACACAAACATTCTAACAAAAAAAAATAAGAAACATAAATTATACAAGATCAAAAAACCAAATTCAACGTTCAGTGCATAGTTTTGGGTGCGCGTAAAAACTATAAGTAAGTGCATTCTAAAGTAAAATGTAAACTGTGTGTGTTTTTTTTAAATACAAATTTTCTATAAATAAGAAAGAAAATATATGTTTCTTCAAATGTGCCTGCCGCAAAGTTTTTCTATCAAAATCAAATAATAAGAAAAAAAAAACACTAAAATAAGTGGAGAGAATTCGTTTTTTATTAACACTTTTAAAAATATGCCGCACTCTAAAACGCTATTAAAATGCTCTCACAAATTTAACAACAAAATATATTTACAATTCGCTCGCATTTAAAAACTTAATACAAAAAACAATTTTACATAATGGCAAACCTAAAAGTCGATTCCCTGCGTGTGGTTGACCGTCGTCGCGGCGGCGGTAGCTGCAGCGGTGGCAGCGCTTCCGGCAGTGGCCGCAGCAGCGCCTGCAGTTCTGGCAGTGTCTCACCCATACCCACAATTGCCATTAGTCCCGGTGATGAATCATCGGAATCGGAAATTGAAGCGGAGCCGGCGAAAATCTTTCACAGGCGCGTCTCCACCAAGCGCAATGTCAATAATTCGGTAAATATATTTGGTTTATTTCCCTCGAGACTCCACTCTGCTATGTGGCTAAGTGCTTCCTGTAACATTCTCTCGGGGTAGTTTAAGTGTGTTCTCTGCTGTTATTGCTTTTATGCTTTTCCTTATTACTTATGCTTTGCTTCTGCCAAAGCAGACATGTTGTGTGTGCGGCTTTTATGGTGGGGCGTATGTGTATTACACACTTTTGAGGAAATTCCACTTTGCACTACTGAAAGTAGAACGTTTTCATAGCGCATTTGGTTTGAATTTGAAAAATAATAACATAATCGAAATTACTCATACGCAGTGGGTAACAAATAGCGAATACTGCTACACACTGCGTATGAGTAATATTCACACATTTTTAGTTTCAAAATATATTCATTGCCAGAATATAAAGTCACCTGCATGGTAACTGCTTTGGGGCAACTTCTATATACAGTTGATGTACATGGCGAATGAGTAACTTTAATGGAAAACTATTTTTTGTAATGTAAGCGTTCCTCTTTGAAAAAAATTAAATTTTCATTGATTTTGCACATATTTAAATGAAAAAAAACCGGGACGAAAATTTTGATGGAAATCAACTGTTATTTCCCTAAACATGCGCCCCATAAAACGAATCCTATCGCCCATAAAAAAATAAATACTAATTTGTCTCTCATCTATGTAAATTCATTTTCCTGGACAAATTACATGAGATTTGTACCCAGGTATACCGACCGATTGCGGTCATGTGGCAACCCTAGTATACATTTTCTTCAAGAAACCTAACTGATTTTTTTATTTATTTTATTTACTTTTTCCATTTGAACTGCGCTGCAACTTCTCTAATTGCAAGTACTTTTTCATTTATTTCCAACAAACCAAATCCCTAGTTGCCATCGCGCACCACGCAACGCATGAATAATTTTTGTAAAAAAATAATAATAATGCCCGCAATGAATCCTTCTACCAACCCACTTGATGTTAATCATACGCATCGTTGCACTCACTCACTTACTGACGCACTCCTTCACCTACTCGCCTTCAACTTTAACATTTCAAAAAGTGAAATACAACAGCAAAAAAGCAGCAGTTTGTTTTCACAACTTCTGCAATTCGTTTAGGCAAACATTAACTTTATTACGAGTACACAAGCGGCAACAATCTCTTCATGAGATCTGCTGTTGATGGATGTCATTTCAGCAATTTAGTTCTGTTATTCAACGGGGAGCGCGAAGAAACAGAAGTGGTAGTGTGTGGGGAAGGGCGAAGAATAAGCGGCAGCAGCACGAGTTGTCAACGCGCGCAGTCAGCTTCTATGCGCTTTTGTTGCTTTTGTATTGCTTTAATTCCTTTTGTTCTTTGTCGTTTGTGAATTCTGCGCTGTGTTTTGCCTTTGTTTGGTTATAAGTTTGAGCAGAATGCTGACTCAAATCCTTGTGCCAATTAATCCGCATTGTTTTTCATTCATGAAAGGAATGACTTTGATGTTGAGCAAAATGCGGGAAGGCTCATTGACTTGAGATTAGTTGGGACAATATTTGCTGTTGGTGTTTTCTTTTTTAAATGCACTTCACAAATTTATTCAAAAGACTAATTCCTTAAAATGGTAAAAAGAAAAGTTTGGAATAAAAAAAGCCAAGACCTCAATTCGCTCTCCCTCTGTCATCCGCTTTCTCCATCAATCCAAAAGCAAACAGAAACTGTTGCCGTTCGCCAACAATCAAGAATAATACAATTAAAGACATAGAGGTCACGAAATTTCTTCGGGCCATCATTTGTGTCTCTTGTAATTAGAGATAAAGCTTCTATTTTCTTCTTGCCAACCGGCAAAAGCTCTCCTCTTTGACCTGCCTGTACTCTCTCACACATTTGCATTGGGTCTTTTGTTGTGCTCTTTTCACAGGATATACGAATACCATAGCAAAACGTACGGGCAAAAGCCGGAAATTTTATACATTATATACTGAAAAGTTTTACGTTGTGTTTACGTTAAACATAACCTCACTTACTCATAGCTGCACACACACACAAAATTAGTACACACGGAGTATATGGAAAGGCATGTGTGCAAGCATGTACATATTTATATTAAGCACATAAAAAAACTGCTAATGGACTTAAATTTCAAGTGAAATTTGAATAATTTTAAGTACAACTGCATGAAAACGCTCCTACAACAATAAAAAAAACATTTATACAAAATTTTGTCCATACAAAAGTAAGCCGTTTTTTATATGAAAAAGAACCCGAAACATGTTGATAGAAACAAAATTATTTTTTGGACTTTTCAGATTTGAATTTTGTCCTGTAAAAAGAACAAACAACACAAAAACAAAAATCCAAAATTGTTAAAAATCGTCAAAAATTCAGAATTAAAAAATTGCCGCAAAAACAACAACAAAATGTAAACCTTCTTGATAAAAATTGTACTTTTTTAAAGACAATTTTTAACAAAAAAAAAAATTTAGACAATTTGGAATGGAATGTTCCACTGTGCTCGACGGTAATGGCTTAAACTCCAAAACTTACATACTCATTTTTACTGTCCGAAATTATATGACCAGCTCAGTAAGGGGTTTTCTTTATGCTGTTGATGTTATCAGGATCTATCTTTTTTATAGAAATCTTTTATGTTTTGCTATAAAGTTTTTAAGTTACGAAACTGAGAGTCTAGCCATTCCAAGCTAACCAATGAATGTTTTTTTAATAATTTTTTAATATACAAATGTCAACTTAAAAAAGTCGCAACTTCCATTACCATTCCACACAAAAAAAAACTAACCGAAAAACTTTTTGTGACTTCCTCTTTCAGTCAAACTAGAAACTGCATATCTTTTCAACTTTGAAATTCAAAGGACAAACTGTCTTCATTTCAATAAAAAATAAAAATGAAAGACCTCTAAGGCCTCCATCAAAACCCTTCCGCTGGCCCTTTTGTTGTCAAATCATTTCATATCACATTTATAGCCCCTAGGCAAATACCACATTTTGCACTGGTATGGCACGTAGGAAAACTCCAGGCCTCAACCGTTTTCTGCTGTCGTGTATTTACATAGAAAAGCTTGTATCGATGCGCGCTCAATGATGGAAAATGGTTTTCTGCTTGTGGATGGAAGAATTAAAAATTCGACCGCAGCGTGTCTTTGTGCTCATTTTCATTTTACTTTGTCAGTCCACCACTTTCACGCTATTTCCTTGTGTGCACACGCAAATTGACAATAAAACTCAATACGCCGCATGTAGCACGCGCGTTTATTCCGAAGCGGATGTGAGTTTAATTGCAATATGTTTGGAGAATGGTGAATGTAATTATTGCTATTCGATAAATGTCAGATTCATTATTAATAATAATGAATTTATTAAATTTTTCCCATTTGAACCTTAACAACATGAACGCTTTAAATGACTCCATTTGTACTAATAGGCCAAGAAATGGACAATCATGGATTTTAAAACGATTTCAATTTGCAAAACAAAACAATTCAATAAATATGTACCTGTCATCTACCTGTACTACACACATACACACAGCCCAACGACATTTGTCCACCGGTTCTCTCTACCGCACACGAGTGCCCCAGTATTTGATTGAACATGTTCTATTTGCATAAACTATTGAGCGCTGGTGACTTTTCGATTGCACACCCAATTGTATGGAGTGTAAATGTCCATTGTCATTGCATGCAAACGTACACATGCACACACAAATGAAAAACATGGCGCATATAGCCACCGCAAAAAGCAATTACTATATTGTGTAGACAACATTTTCATTTGTCATTTCTGTTTTTGTTGACTTGTTTTTCTGCTCTGTGCCCGTATGAAGAGGTTGAAAATTTGCGCAAAATGCTGTATAAGAATTTGTAAATTGCAGCGTGTATCAGTAGAAAGGTGAGAGGTTACGGTTTAATTCGAAATTTTGTTTGTGTTTGTAATTTTGCTGTTGCTGTTATTGTTTGAGGGCACTTTTGTTGTTGTAATACCTTTCATCCGACTACTACTTACTTAGTTTATGTTTTTAATTGCCGCACTTTATTTATTCGAAGGCTGCCATTAAGGAGGGTTTCCTGTTGAAGCAGACTTGGTCATTTCAACGCTGGCGACGTCGTTATTTTCGCTTGAAGCAAAATAAATTATATTATGCAAAGGATCCGAAGGTAAGTTGAATTTGTTTCATTTCTTTTTTGTCTGCTAATTATGTTGCCATTTACGTTATTTATGAGGCAAGTTAAAAAGTATATAGAAAAAATAAACATGGAAAAAGGGAAGGTGTACTGCCGGAGCAAATGACAGTGAATTAATCAAGGCGATTTTCAGAGCGTCGTCTATGGGTTCAATTTAGCTTTAAGGCCACGCCTCCAAATCGCTGCCAAATGTATAATTTCATTTTTGGTTCTTTGCCAGCACCAAAAGTCAGTTTGATTAAATTTACATTTAATTGTATGCTAAACTAAATTTATCAACTGAACTCAAATTAAAAGCAGAATTCCATTGTCGATACAAATTGTAATACCTGAAACAATCTGTTATTCACAGATATGTCGGTGTTAAAAAAAAGAAAACCTTTTTCCTTCTTTGACCGCTGAATGCATTCGTAATGTTCGATAATTCCTGCTTCCACAACACAAGAAATAGGTTAAACGGAATCCTTCATCCTAATTGATGTTAATTACGATTACGTGTAATATCGAGCCACAAAAAATAAAACCAGAAATCAGTGGGCAAATTAGAAGGACAGCTGCTGACCGCTGCTAATTGCACTCATTTTCGGTAATTGAAGCAGAAAAAAAATTTCGCCAAAAAACCAAACTTTGACATTGAGTGATAAGCTCAAGTTAAATTAAAATGCTTTCGAGAATTGTGAATTGATACAAATTTAATTACAATTTAAAACTCAAATAGTTAACAGCTAAAGCCAATGGCACACTCCATGACATTTCGATTCAATTGCTCTCCACTGACGCACTTGCAGCAAATAATTGAATTCATAAAGTTCATAAAGTGGAAATATAATATTGGAAAAGAACCCTAAGTGAGAGACACTAAATTCAATACAAAAATAGAAATAAAATTGTAATTCGCTATTGTGAACGCAACAAAAAAAAAATTTTCCTTTATAGCAACATGCGATAATCTAATTTATATGCTGTCAGTAGAACATTTTACCCCCACTGCAAGCGTTCCATTTACCCTACGCTACTACGCTACAATCGTATTAGTATACAAAAAGGAGAGTGTTCCTTGAAACACAATTTGCTTGCTTCTTCAATTTAAAATCTTAAAAGGTCAATTAAGTGTTCGCCTAACAGCAATTTCTTAGCAAGCAGTCTGTCCGTCCGCCCATCCGCTCAATCGTTCGTCCGTCTCTGGTGCTGCGTTGAGCGAAAGTCATAAACTAACAGTTTTCTGTGAAATACGTCAGTATGATATTGACAAAAAATAAAGCGTTGGAAGTTCAAAAGGTGCTTCTTCCTACTTAAGTATTACTTTTTACTTATTTCTTCTGCCTTTTTTTCCACTTTTTCAGTGTCCCTTTTAGTGATGCGCCATTCAATTTAGTTTAGCTTCTACTCATTCACCGTTGTCGCCTCCTCCTACATAAGCGCTAGTCTCGCAAATGTAAATGTGAAATGTCAACATCACCTGAGACTATAATGGCATATGAATTATTGCTTGAAACTGAAGCAAGTTTAAAGATTTTTTTTTAGTAATTTCTTAAAATTGACTTTCGGCTCCCTTTACTTCACTTTGTTACTTGAACACTTTCCACCTTCAGGTTTGAATTGTGGTTTACCATCATGCCTCGCTTCAATAAAAGCTTCTTGTTTGCATATTGTTTGCCATAAAGGATAGACCGCAGGTTTTGCGGTTATGATGTATTGTTTTCCACACACAATACCGAAATGTTCATAGATAAAACGATTAATCATTTTGAGATAATACGCAGTGGAAATAACAGAAATATTCCCTTTTTTCACAATAAATTAATTAATTAATATTGATGTGATTGAGCTTGGACTGGTTGGAAGCACTGATAGCTCTTAATGGTCACTGATTACTGCATTTTGATATGCAATTTTTAATTACGAGTTTTTAATGCCATTCTGACATTATCCAACGACATCAGATCAGACTGTTGTCATACCCTGACTTCGATAGGGCTAATCTAGGGGACCATTCTGTTTAAATTTCCTCTCAGTATAAGGGATGCTTAGGAAAACAGTTTAGGAGAAGAAACCCTTATCTATGCTCATTGGCATACTAACGGGCCAAGACTCCGATGCTAGAAGAATTGGTCATACTCATAACGACATATATCGGGGCTGCGGGGACGAAAAAGTAGATGATACCAACCACTTTCTATGTCAAGTCCAAGTTTCCAACATCTAAGGCATAGAACCCGGGGGGCTACACTTTTAATGATTATCTGGGAAACCCCTGTATGACATTCTCTCATTTGTCAGAACTCCAGGGCGGCTGGTGTGCCAGTATGATGTTAGACAAATGTGGGGATATCCCACCTATATGGGCCTAAGAGTGATGTCATGGTTGGGGTTTTTTTTTTGCATCTATTCTCAAACCTAATTTAACCTATTACCACGAAAAATGTATCTTTAAGATATTTTCTTTACAATAAGCCGATTCATATAAAGTATGTATATGTTCTGACTGCACATCTGCACAACTACGCAGTATCCGAGGGGTTTCTCACTTTATATGCGTTTAGTTTTTTAATTTCATTAATGTACACTTATACACTCTAAAGCATTTCTACTCAAAATTAGCATTGAGTAAGTACATTAAACACAATTTGTTTTCCTTTGTAAATTGAAAAGCACAACCTTTTCTCATGTTTTCCGATTCCATATAGCAAGACTTTGGCATTGAAATAAGTTCATTTTGCGCCTGCAAAATTCTGCAATGTATTACTAACTTGCGAGTAGCATTGCAATGAAAATTTACAACAAAAGTTTAACACAATTTTCATTAAAACGCAAACGAATCCTTGAATGTACTGAGCAACCTTGGCATGGGGGCAAATGTGAATGTGCAAATGGAAATCAGTGAAATGTGCTAAGCGCTTTTGGAAATTGCATTCCTTTGAGCCTCTTTAATAAGTGAAGGGTAAATGCCCGTGTTGGGTATTTCTAATGCCAGTTTGTGATGCATTTCAGTCAATGCAGACTAATATTTATAGATAAAAATTAGATCACGGACACCAAACCAAACGAAAAAAGTTTTTGGATATTCTTGCAGCAATCATATGATTCAACCACTGACGTCAAGTGTTGCATTCTAGAATTACTTAAAGGAAAAAAAGTTCTTTGTTGACATTTTACAGTGCCAGGATATTAAACTGTTTTTTTTTTCTTTCATATAAATTCAATTTCCGCTCAATCACGTGAAAACACAAAGTCACTTTGCAAGGATAACAACCAGTCAAGAGAAATACAAGAAGAAAAAACATGAAATAAAGATGAAGATGCTGTTTTCTTTTGACAACCTTGTAGCAAAAGTTTGTTGTTGTTTTTCTTGCAATTTCGTTTGTTACATTTTCCCACGTTACTGGCTCAACTTACTTATACACTGTTTTACATTTGCCGAAGAAAACCTCAACTTTTTTTTTTCTATTTTGGTTGTTTGTTGTAACTTTATCCCTGTGTGTGTGTGTGTATCGTCGTATCCTTTTTTTCAGTTATTTTTTCTTTGTTTTATTTCGATTTTTTTGGAATGTTCCAGCGTTTACTCTTTTTGAAGTTACCTTTGAAGAAGAAAAATTTTTACACATGATAAATGAAAAACTCACCAAGTACTCGCTTTGTTCTGACAAATTGTGATTTTTTGTTTCATCTCTTATGCAGGATAAAAAAAGCCGAAGTGAAATTTAGAAAAATACTGAAGAATTGAATTTTTTACTAAGGTTAGTTTTTGGTTTGCTTAAATGTGTAAAATGTGTACACGCTGATGATACTACTTCCCTGGTGGGGGATGCCTTTAATCTTCAAGCAATGCAAAAATCATCTCTCTCTAGTTGGAAAAAGTTATATGGAAGCAGCCAAGTTGTTAAGCTGTCCAAAGTTAAAACACAGGAAATGCGCCAAAGTGTCTCAGCTGGAAAGAAGCACATTTGTGACTTCAGCTTTTGATATGGATTTCGTGAGACTTTGACTGTAAGTTTTGTTGGTGAAGTGCATTTTTTACAAGGGTTATGCAAAGAACGGTTTAGATGACTTAGTTTCTGTAAATACCAGATCTTTGCTGTCAGTTGCAGGGAGTTGTAGTCGCCCTCATTTCAGTACCGGTTCCGAAAAACCAGTTAAATACCTTGACAAGAGGTGGTGTCGTGCGACCGCAAATTTAATAGTTGAATATTTATAGAAAAAATAGTTCTGCTTAATAAAGTTTATCCAATTACAAGTAACAGAATATACTAAATTATTTTTAGCTTTTATACACTCGCTGCATATTGGAAAAGTTTCAAATCTTTTGTGACATTTCAATGGACCGAAGTTTCTTCTTAGCTCACAATTTAAAAGTAGTGATCACATTCTATGCATCGCCTCTTCAACAGCAAACAAATAAACTATTCTCTCCTTAAACTTCTGTAATGACTTTGTGTACATTTTTAGACCTTTTGTGTGAGCGTCTATTACTTAGGCATGCAACTTGCTTGAATTTTCCTTCGAACATTGAAGTTATTTTTACACTGGAGCTTACTCCTTTGGGTAAAATGTCATCGTTATTTATACAACAATGTAAGGACTCTATTTTCGTTCTATTTATTGTTGCTATCACGCAGACGAGACTCTACAAGTTTCATTATTAAAATGGTTGTTTTGCATTACAGATTCCCGGGCTTATTTAAGGCTAATTTCAATTTAATAAAGGTTGCGCCAATGGAATTTTATAATGGAAATTAATTAATGATTGTGGACAGAGAGAAAAGGGCCTGCTAGGCCTTGCATAGGTTACGTGCGGTTAAATTACGGCGGGTGATGACAATAAATCATCATTACATAGGCCAATGTTTAGGCGTGCTAGTAGGTTTTGATAAAAAAAAAGCTTTCGAACTGTGGTTGGAAATAGAATATAATTTTTTTAACTGTACGGGAAAATTTAAAGAAAATTTTTAAATTGTTAAATTTAACTTGAAGAAAAACCAGTTTTCCAGAATGCCTACCAGTTAAATTATTCAGGCTGCAATTTTATTCCGAAAAACAGGAAAAGCAAGCCAAATATTTAATCACAAAGTAAGGATGTTGTAACCCACTAAAAGCCAACATTCGTTATCATTTTATCAGTTAAATTTCCATTAACCTGTTTGCAGTGTCACTTTGTGACAAACCCCAATAGAAATAAAGGTTGCGTATACGCCATGGTACGCACAATGCCGAGTAGGCAAAAAATTGGCAACAGGAAAAAAAGCCAAAGAAAAAAAGGAAAGAGAAACTTTTATGCTCGCAATAGACTAAACGATATTACGGTGACATTATTACAAACATAAAGTGGCATAAGCATTAAGACTACCTGAAAATATACATGGGTGCCTCCTTGCCAGGCAGCCACCTTTCATGCGACCTACTTAAAACCTAAAGGATTCCATACAAAAAAAGGAAATATTTCTAAGAAAAACTTAAAGCATGCTCTGTACACACGCCATGTTATCCTTTTTTGAACCAAACAAGCCCTCGCACCTTCCCCACCCGCCCGCTTGCCAGCCACAGTCATTCGGGTGTCTTCGCTGGTAAGACGACCGTCGGAAGCTATGGACATGTGCGTCTCGCATTGACACACTTGAAAACAGTTGGCAAAAAAACGTGCAAATTTAATACAACAACAAATACAACCAGCCACACACACTACACAACAACAGCGAGACGAACAAAGGAGACGAGAGTACAAACAAAACACAAATCGGTACTTTGCCCCTGTATAGTGAAAAGTGAAATTGAAATTACTTTCGGCTCGGCCTTACACTTTCATTTTACGACGGCAATACGGCATGCGTGCGTACAGGATATTCACCACGACGATGGTTGTGAAAGCTTTTTCGATTTTTGGCGGGACACAGAGCGAACTTATTGTATCGGCAGAGCGAGTGAGTGTGAGCAAAATGAAATGAGAAAATTAAAGCTTTTTTCGGGAATAGGGTTACCACAAACGATACCATAATAAAATAATAGTTAAGACCAAGTGTGTTTTATTTAACAAATAAAAAATTAAATATTAAATTAAATCAAATATTAATTATTTAAAAAAAAATGTATTAAAAATGTTGTCCCCTAACATTTTTTTACAATTTTTGGGGTAATATTTTTCATAATTATAAACTGTTATGATTTACTAAAAATTTTTTTTTTTAATATTTTACCCAAAAATTAATTTTAATTTTTAAGAAATGAATACGAAATTTAATTTTTGTATGCATCTACACCACTGTGTCACTACTTCACCGTAGAAAAGTTTAACTTTTTCATTCTCTTCGAATGTGCTGGTAAGTACCACTTGATACACCTGCAAATATTCAAGCCTCCTAATATCCTGCCCGACCAAACGTCTGTGGTGAATTTCACAATTTCATATAAAAGCACTGATGCTGCATGCAACGGGCTCAGTGTGAACTCAACAGATAAACCAAGAACAGCAAGAACTAAAAAGAAAAAAAATAAAGAAAAAACAGAATACATATTATAAAATACCCAAAAACGCTTAGACATATTAAAATATTTTGAAAGCAATCAACAATTTCTAACCCAGCAGTTAAGTAAATTATTCATTCCCAGAAGTAGAGTTACAAAAAAAAAAAATAATATTAATTTCAAAAGAGCATGTTGAAGTAATATTAAAAATTTTCGTTGAGCCAGTGTCCTGTGCATGTGTGTTGGTAAACAAATAAAAGAAAAAACATACAAGGCTAGAAGATATTGCAAAAAAAAGGTCAAAGGCTGTTGGGGATGTGCGGTGTTAGAGCACCTCCCAAAGTGTGTGCTCCTGTTTGTTTGGTTCTGTGTCTGTTTGAGAATGTGTGTGTGTGTGTGTATTTGCTTTGAGATTTAAGGACACACAATAAAGTACAAAACATCCTTTAGGCCCGAGTGAACAGTGAATTCGCAAGTGTTGGCGCTTTTTTAATTCATCGTACATTTGCGTGCCGAGCGTGTCGGCTTTTGTTGCAAAAAGCCTTTTTAAGTGGATATTTTCTACGGCAGTTGTCATTGTTCTGGGTAAGTTAGAAGAATATTAAAAGGAAACACTTAACATTTTCATTGCGAAAAGGATATTTTTTTCATATCCTTTATACCCCAATTTAGCTAATGTACTTTTAAAGGAAAACTGTTAGAAAGTCCAGTTTAAAATAATTTTAATTTTCCCATGGTCTTCTGTTAAAAAGTATATAGAAAAAAGCTTCTCAAAAATGTGTTTGCCACTTAAATTCTTTCTTTCAAATTCGCCATCATTAAATTTTAAAATAGTTACATTAATTTTTATTGAGAAAATCGCTATTCTAAATGCATATCGTGATTAAAAACATTCCATTTTTTCATTACTTTGTGCTGAAAAACACCTAATTGAGTTTTTTTTGCGAACACAAATGTAACTGCTTCTCAAATAAAATTGTCAAATGCAAAATACATTCTCTAATAAAAATGATTTGTTTTAAAAAAGAAATTCAGACAATAAATGACAATCATTAGTAAAATTAGTTAGACTTTTCAAAAAAAAATGCTTGGAAAAGTTACAGAAATGGTTTTAATAGTAGACTCTAATTTATTTCATGTTTAATTACAAGCTGCTCGAATGTTATATTTTTTAGAAAGTAATTTTTGATTCTTCATTACTTGAACTAGGGACTTGGGCCATTATCACAGATTGTAGCATTTTTGGGAATATTGACCTAGTGATTTCTGATCATCAATTTACACCAATATACATCACTCCACTTATTTCGTAAAAGTGTAGCACAGTGTTATTTAGTTAACTTCGACCGCGAAACATTTTTTTCAAATTATAATTATTTTCACATTTTGTTGGCATATTTCGGAGTAGACAGAAAACTTACACAATTGCGAAAATATTTTATTTTCATGGCTAACCTAACACAAATAACTTTTCCATATACGTATGCATCTCAGATGAAACATTAAAAATTTACTAATTGATTGAAAAATATTTACAAATCAGGCGCGTATCTAGGAATGGGGCAAACCAAATTTTTTTAGAAGTCGATGCACAGTAAGTCATAACTGAAAAACAATTAATATTTTAAACACAGTAGTTTTTTTAGCACGACATTGCTCCTACAAATCAGTTTTTCATTTTTAATACTTTCCGTAGTTACAGTTTTACTAAAGATTTTTCATTTATAAATGGAAAATCGATTAGAAGAACATGAACTACTAAAAAATTAATGGTGGAAATACTTACCTACTTATGGGAACATTTGGTATGAACTGTTTTTCCGTCTTCTATAAATATGAGGCCATGGGGTAATAATGTCGTCGATAATCGTGTTGTTAATTGAAAACAGTCATATTTAATGAGTTTAATGGCATTAATACCAATTTGTTACAAAAAGAAGGCATACTTTCCGTTTCAATGCACTTGCCAAATTGCACAATTTCCGGTTTCATTAATCGGGCAATTAACGTCACTATTTAGCCAATATCCTCTATGTTTTAAAATAATTAACACAATTATTATGCGAATAAATCAATAAACTGAGACAAAATTTAGCGGAAGCTATTACCAATTTGTTGTAGAATTATTTTAAATTTAAATTATTACATTTTGCACCATCGAATTAAATTCCTTTTCACTGAACAACACAACGCGAACAATTCCATTAAAACTATTAAAGACTGACACAAAAAATGGCAGCATTCAATTGCTCCATTGCTCGTAGTGAACAAAAACCTAAAATTCCATGAAAGCAATTACCACGAATTTCGAAAAGCACAAATACCGTCACGAAACAAATTTAAACATAACAAAGAAAAGAAAAAACTATAAAGAAGAACCGAACACATGTGCGGCATTATGACAAAGGCAATCAGGGTAAATAGAACTTACGTTGACATAATAATTGCACATGTTACACTTTTACAAGTGCTGAGTTGGTAGTGTGGCCAAAATTACAAAATGTAGTAGTATGTAGTTGAAGGCTCTCGCCATTGTTCGTTGTGGCAACCACTCACACACACACAACAAAGCACACAAGCGCTCACGCTGTTAATGACGCTGCGTGTCCTTTTCTTGCTAGCTGCACGTGATTCGAATGTACTACGAGCCGCTTTACAAGATACCACATCAAATAGATACGCGCTACTTCGTGTCTGAAAAAAGAGACAAAAAAAAGGAAAACATTTACTTCACAGTTCAGTAGATTTTCAGAGGCACATTTCGGTTGAGTGAGTTTTTTTTTCATTTTGTAACACAATCACCACAAGTGTGGCTGTAAGAGCACGTGCTTGCTCGTCAAATGCAAGTGTGTGCGTGTATATGCGTTCATATTTCTCTGCATGTGCGTGGTGTAAATGATATGCACAACTGTTTGGTTATACTTTTCCGTGCTTAACATCAGCAATGTTGGGACCAATTCATTTTTTGCACAATAGCATTTTCAATGGCGTATTATGAAGTGGATTTGTTTTAACATCGATGATTGACACAAAGAATTAAATTATCAATAATACACAGTATGTAGTTACCTACTTTAAATGCCGAAATATTGATAGAAGTATTTGTGGTTAATCTTTGATTCACTTCACTACCCATGTCAAGGTCTCGTGGCACGACCGTTCACGTTGCATAGCTGAATGCCAACAACACTCACGGAATTTAGTTCGCAATGCTAGAGTTCTCCTATTCAATACAATTACATAAAATATCAAGCAAATGATGTATCAACTTCTGGGAAGTGTTATGCGTAACAACATAAAGTATCTGAAGTACTTAGAATAAATGAATGTAAGTAAGCTCAGTCCTGTCGTATGGTATATATATATAAAGGAAAATTGTCTGTTTATATGAACTGAAGAATCGACAAAAAGTTTAAAAAAATTGTAATTGCAACAATGTTTTGCCATCTTTTGTGGCAGAGTTACTATACCATGTAAAAAAATTTTATTCTGCATTGTATTCCAATGAATTATGTTAGTTATTTTTGTATTCATATTTGCAAGAAATTACGTTCTTTTTAACAATAGTACTACGTAACGCTACCTGGAAAAAAATATATAATTCATTTCATTATTTCCATATGAAATATGTGTAAATGAAAAGTTCAATGGTACTTGGAAAGAAATTCATGATACCAAAATGTTGGTTTCTTTTCATGATGAGTACTAAAGAAGTGTCGCTGCCAAAGTACTTTACTGTTAACCATTTCAGAAACAGAATTTCAGGAAAATATAGGAACAACTTTTAAATAGCCAATTCGAAAAATGTTCATCAACAATTTGTCATGAATTTGCAGAAATTTCGTGAGTGCAATGAAAACAAATCAAGTTTATTTGGAAGTGTATAGCTTGCGGGTTTGATGGAAATCAGAGTTTTGAAAAGCCCTTACTTTGCCCCATGTGCGTATACAGACATACATTTTGCAGAAGCAAACGAAGTGCTTTGATTAGTACTTGCTTGACAACCATCAGTGATGAACGCTCTCAGTGAATTTGTTAAAATGAACAAATTTATCATCGTTATGTGATGCAATACTTTCTCCATCCAACCAATATCAAAGCCCAGCTAGATTCTATTCAAGAAGGTCTGCTCCTCGAATCGTCTAATGGCTATTTTGGCAACCACGACTGTTGTCACTATACGGAGAGTATCGAAGCTGTTGAACATCGCCGGGTATAGTGTATGGAGCGAAAAGGAGACTACGTTGTGAAATAAAAATAATAAATGAATGTTTTCCCAATTTTTTTTTCGTTTATTTGTAAATGTTTTACTTTTAAGTGGACCTTGGCCAAAATCATATAAAAGAGAAAATTGTGAATACAGGAAAAAATAAATTTACCTACAAGGTACACTTGAACACAGTACAAGGTTCCATAATACATACAGTAACGATCACCGTCATACAAATGAGGTAAAACAAATACCAGTGCACAAGCATAGACAAAACCCTGCACTCGCATATGACCTCAATGGGAATGCCAGCCTATTGCCCGCAATTACTGAAATTATGTTACACAACACTTGTGTGCAGCAATAACAACAACAACAGCAACAACAACAAAATCATGTGGAATGCCGCTTCATTCGTTCATTCGTTCGTACACGTTCACTTCGTTTCCTTTCAGGCAAATGCAACTACAATCTAGGACTGCTAGGACGCACATTTACTTGTGTGTGTAGTTACGTCAATGGCTGGCCAATTGGCAACATGAGCAGCTATGTGAATATGTAAGTTGAGTTGAGTTCGGTTTTGTGTGTTGCGCTGAGCTAAGTTGGGCTGTGCTGAAAACGGGTTAAAGGGTTAATGAAAGCGTAAATATTGATGGAACAGTGAAAGCAAACGCAAGTGTAGGTTACACAGAATGCAATGTGGCAATTAAGGCTAATTGCTCACTGGGGGGACTGAGGTGGTGGATGTATGAAGAATATAATTACAGTTAGTCGAGAATTTCAAGTGGAGATACAACAACTTTCGAATGAAACGTTGAGTACCTGTTTACAGAGAAGTGCAAATGAATAAAACCCAAATGCTTGGAATGCCATTAGATATGTAGGCACATAATACGTAGTTGTGGTGAAACGTTGACGTCTATTTGCAATTTTCGGTTAAACTTTAGAAGCTTTTTAATCCTCTTAAACTTATTCACAGGAAAATCTAACATTTGTGTGTGAGTTCTCCAGATTCCCCACAATTTCCGCTAAGTAATTAGAAAGACTCAATATTAGGCAGAAACTGGAGGCAGACATCGCTCACATCTAGTGCTCTGTAGTTGCTCACACACTTCATAAAAATCAAGTTATTTAACGCCCAAAACCATCATCAATAACAAACGTCAACTTCGCAAGACCAAAAAAGAAACTATAAGATAAGCGTATGCCAGTAGGCAGAACCCTTGAAGTCCATCAAAAACTTTCAGGACAGCACATAACACACAACTGGATGGAATGATTTTTGATTGATTTGCACAACAATCAAAAGTTACTGAACAGCAACGGAGCGACAACCGCACGATATATTACAAAAGACACACACACACACACACACACACCACACCACAACCAATCGATATATCCTTCGATATTTCGTAACGCTCGGAAGAAGTCACCAACGCATACAGATACTTTAAAAAGCATAAAAGCACGCCTAAGAAAGCATGTAATTGACACATTAAGCCTTGGCAAAGCATTTAGCAAAACACAAGGTATCACAGCCAACGACATTCAGAAAGCGAACCAACCCACGGCCCACTCCGCCTCATGACAGCTAAAGCACCGGCATCGATTTATGTACCTACTATCTATGTGCCCGGTAAATTTCACGCACCACTGTCATATTCTGCCAACATGACCTCAACACACTTTGAATATATTTTCTTCGTAATATTTATGCTACTGACAGTCGAAGCACGTGGCTATCCGAACGAAAAAGACTGCCACAACTGCCGTAACCGTTCGGTCTTTCGTTCTACATTCAAACTGGTTGCTGCTGTGCTCTAACGGAAATTGTACGCCCATTAGGGCAGAACATTTTTCACAATAAAAAAGTTAAATGGAATGAAATTGAAAAATGAATGGTGTGAAATTTAGGTTGTCGTTTTGGAGGCCTAAGATTGGTGGGCACAAAAAGGATTTTATCTGGATTTTATACTGCAGAACAATTCAAAATTGAATTTACTTACGAGACTACAGAAGTGGGCATAGATATCCTTTGATCGAATAAGTTCAAAGAAATGTAAAGTTGCTGATATTTAATAAAGTATTTTTCATATTTCCTTTGAGATATTTCTCATTGAATTAACTCGTTTGTGAATTCAATTGTTGAAATATTTCATATTATTTTGATTTGAAAGAGTATTGCTAGACAACTGAAATGGGCATGATTATGGTGTTCCATCTTGATTGAATTTGAAGTTCTTAGCATCCTGTTGGTATTCAATCATTTCCTAGTACAACGATGATTGGGCTCAAACGTTTTGGATGTTGGCAAGACCAAAGTAAATGGAAACAACTCAGTTAACTTATTTCTATGTGTACTACAATTATGTGGGCAACCTTTCAGGGTAATTCAAGAAGGTGTCATCTGTTCTTTGAAAACGATGTCCTGAAGTTTGTATAACTTTGCCCTAACTGGCGACTGCACCACCACTTGAGCCGCGTCACTCTATTTTCTTTTGATTTTAACTGATTATACTACGCCAGTCACCCTTGGTCATGATCACTTGCTGAGTGGATCTAGCGTCTGGCTATTGACTCCAAATTTTCATTCTTCTCCTTTTTGTCTCTATCTGATCACTATCGGCAACATCAAATAAAAACCACAAAAAAATGCAAATCGTGGCGTTAATTATTAAAGTCACACATATGAGTGCATATCCTATTGCCATCCAGTTGAGTATAGTCCACAAAGTCTCGTATTTTCTCCAGAAAGATGTTCAGGACAGGACGATATTTCTATTTCGATCGTAATGAAATTTTATCATAGCAAATAACTTGAGTATAGCGTAAATATGTACATTTCATATGAATTTGAAAATGCTGATGCAATCGAAGACGTCTGTCAGCAGGGGCCACATGTTACAGTCAACTACAATCGAATCCTTCAGTTTTGCCAGTTAGTCAATAAACCTGCTAAATCGATGCATTTGTTCACGTCATAGGTGACGGCGTACGCCTAATGCAATTGAAATTTGAACACAATGAGCTTAATGATTTCGATTTATTTTAATGTGGACTAAGGACAAGTACTCACAACGTTCGGCATTTCGTCATAAGTTGGGTTGGGTATGTATATTTAAAGGTGCCGGGATAGGAGCTGGCATCTACTGTGCTGAGTTAAATATCAGCAAACCCTTTAATGTGATGAATTCAAAATGGCATCATTTAATATTTATGAACCTAACGAAGACTGATTTTTAATTGCAACCCCTTCATTTTACGGTTTTCACATTTTCCTTTATGAATATTGCACATGAAAGGTACACGAAAAATGCGGCAAAAAATTCGCTTCCTTTTGCACCTTTTTTTTATACAGAATACTAAGAAGAGAAAATCCACAATGAAATACACCCTGATTAATACTCACCTACCATATTTTGAATTTTTCCAAATTAAATTTCAAACAAGCTTCGCAAGCTTTCAAATGCTTTCAGATATTTCACAAAATACCATAAACATTCTCATCGTTTGAGGTGTTAGGTAATGCCATGCCATGTGATGCTTACAAAATTTATGTAGCTTACCTAAGTGTAAGTTGGCACAAACAAACTCGTTGCTGCATAGTTGGTGTGCAATTACCAACCGCATTCCATCACCTACTTCAGAACCTGCTTAGGATTATAATCCATTCACATTCAATTCAAAGCAAGTCTTAGTGCAGCATATACATACCTCGATTGCAGGTCATGCTTTAAGGATGTGCCTACTCGCGCTTATGAAATGTTGCATTTCATAAATCTCTTATAAGCTCATGACTTCGTGTGTGTGCATGTGTGTATTTGAATTTCAAATGCAGCAAGTCAACATTTAAATACTTGTACATTGTATATTGTACACTGTACACTTAACAAATGTAAGGCAATTTTTTTAAAGTTCTGAAATGAAAAATTAAAAAAAAAAACTTTCACTCTCTTGTACGAAGGGGAAAAAATGCCTCATTTGACTTTAGGAAATATTTTCAGCACTTCCACCAGAGTCTTTTGTCTCAGTGTAGTCAAACGTCATGCAGATACTAACACGAGATGTATGCATACTTTATGGCTTTCAAGGTTGTCTTTGTGTACTGTACCGGAAATAGCAATTAAGATTGAAAATTCCATTTTGCCCCTTCTCATGGGGACACAAAATCAATAGTGACCACAAAGACATTTAGACGGAAACGCTTTAATGCCAACTCGTGAGTATTTTTTTTGTTATAATGTGAGAATGAAAACAATTTGAATATAAATCGAATGAGTAACTTTCTGCCGGTCAACGCCGACTTATACTTATGTACCCTACATCTACTGGGAACCTTAAAATGGAACAGGGACGATTCTCTTGAGTAGGAAATACCATAGAATTGCAGGGGGTCCCAAACCGTTTAATGGATTTAGTGATATTTACCATAGAAAATTAAATACGCAAATTAGTAAAATAATGTTTTAATACCTCTACAGTATGGTTGATTCACCCATAGCTTAGCACACGAGTTCGCAAATCCAAGATGGAAGACGAGCATATCGACCGAAGTCAACCATGGTGGAGGAAACCAGTCAAGTGGGGATGTGCTTGCTGGGGCAGCTGAAGTTTACAGCTAGAAATTGAATATGATTACGTGATTGAAGCACTGTCTTGCAAATATAGTTTATTGAATTTCGTAGTAAGGCTAGTTCTTCGAAAGTTTCACTCAAGCACATGAGCATTTAAATAGTTCAAAGTACCTACTTGAGAAATGATTGAGAAACTAGTTTCGAATTAGGTATATATGCATATGCCATTATAAGGCAATAACTTTTCAGAAGCTGTTCACTGCAATTCTCCTGGTTGAAGTTGCATGTTTCCATGTAGAAAGCCATGAAGATGATGGCACTTTAGCAGAATTGTAATATTAACTTTAGTTATGGTTCGTGTTGTGCAATTCCAGAATTAAAGCCAGCTAAGCTCTAAATTGTTTGTGTTTAAAACCAATTAGCAGGAGAAGCTGTCAATTTTATCAAATTAAGCATTTCCAATATATTCGCACAACAAAGGAAATATCAAATCACTTGAGAGATGTCAAAAACATCCAATACACCTCATTACTTACTAAAGAAACTTGCCATTCGAGAGGAAAATGTAAACAATATAGCGAACCCACACAATTCGACACCACGAAATAACGAAGTACAAGAACAAAGTGAAATACAGGGAATGAAAGGAAAAGAAAAAATATCCAGAAAAATATTAATAATAATAACGACAAAAGTAACAAAGGAAATACCACACACACACACAAACACAGATCCATTCAAGGATAACGTCTCTCTAAAGCATAGTTTGAGCCTGGCCTATATAAAAATACACAGAATGTTATGCGTATCTATATTACAGTATCCTATGATGCTTTGGATGCGCCAGTGCATAGTGACTTTGATAATCCAACGTTTATACGCACACATAAACACACACATAAACACACACATACACACTTCCATAAAACTGGCCGGATATGCGGCAGACATTTTTGTCGGCATTTCACTTTTCCCCATTTGATATGAGAAAAAATTATAAAATACGGGGAAAATTATAGAAAAACCTCGGAAAGAAATAATAAAGAAAAATATTTTCTTTATTATTATTTAATGTATACCAAAGAGAGTATCTAACGCACACACAGACGTTTTCTGTACAGTAACTGCTATCCATAGTTTATGAATTCTGTGACACATGACATTCATTAAAACTTCAAACCAAGTGTGGCGGCGGTCGAAATGCTGAAATGTCGATTATATATACATGAGCACACTGACTTTGGACCTCAAGTGTCTAAAAACCCATTTGTTTGGTTGTATGTGCGTGTGTGTTGTGTGTTGTGTGGCATCCCAGGGAAAATGAATTTCACATTTTCTCTGCATACACACAAGCACACAGGCATTTGCATAATAAATGTAACACATTCGCATTGCGTTCTCTCTACTTACAAACATTCTATTGATTTAGTCAACAGCAGGAGCGTCTGACTGTGGCCGTGGCGCTGGCAACGGCAGTTATCCTTTTCTATTTGAGAAATATGTGAAGCAACAGCAACAATAACAAAATGGCAGAAATTACCAACATTGAAGCTGGAATGTGGCAAAATGTATCTATATATCTGTGAATGTTTTATGCAGTACTTGTTGTTGTTAGTGTGCGGTACGCCTTGCGGTATGCAAAACTTAATGAAGTTGTTCAGTTGGCACCGCACGTGAAATGAATACCATTAGGATTGCTGGCACTTCATACTGACATTGGATAGGCATTTGCGGTATTGTGTGCTTTTCTGGTTTTTTATATTTTCAGTAAATTTATACTGAAAAAGAAATGATAACCTGTATGAGTAAAATGTCTATTGGAAAATATTTTAAAACTCTTGACAATTGAAAATTTTAATTTCGAATGTAATGAACTAGAGGTAACAGATTGGGAAAATATCACATGTTAGGTTATATCACTTATTACGATATCCTTCATCGTTTCGAAAAGAGAATTGAACCACAAACAAAAATGTACATGGATGTTGAGTCAATCTGATAAATCTTTAAGATGTTTATCTTCTTAAAGCGAAAAAATATTATATTTAAGTAAATTTGGGTTTTTTAAAAGAATATTGTTATCTTTATTTTCTTTCTTTGAGAAATGTTCTACAAATTATTTTTAATCTTTTTTTTTCTCTGGTCAATACGGATGGAAAGAGCCACAAATTCAATAAACCAAAAAAAATCTAGTAGTTTTGATATGAGAAAATGTTGAACTGATGTGATGCCAACATCATTTGGATATGAAACCGATACTTCATATACTTTTCAATCATAAAATTATGAAAAAGTAGAATTGATATGTACCAACGTAAATTTGATATGAGATAACTTAATTTTGATAAGAGAAAACTTAGAATTCATATGATGCCTAGAACTTATCTTCTTGTGAACTGTAATAACCTGTGATAAATAAAACAAACTTATAACATATTATAGTTCAACTGTACCTCATTTCAAGGATATTTCTGCAAAACTTTAAATTACTGAACAACCACAACTATATAATGAATGACAAAAACATTTAAACCGCCATATCTTACACCAAATGGCCATAGGCAATCATAGTCTATCCAAGTGTCATTGTACTCAAAAATAATGAGCATGATGACAATGATACAAAGCATCAAATTTGTACTCTGTATTTCGCAAACAAAACCTGAGTTTAACGAACTCATTTGTAACCTGATGTTTGTGGCATTTGAAAAAACTTATGGAACTTACAAGGACGGCAAGGGCGGTTGAAATGAATCACTTTAAATGATTCTCTCCTTGTTAATATTTTGTATTCTCGAAATTCACCAGTTTTGCGTAGTGTAAATAAAATTGCAATAAGTTTCATAATCTTAAGTGTAGTTTTGTCAGTTGTTGCAAGTGCACTTGCCTTAATTCTCACGACTGTGATTTATTCATATTATTTTTTCTTTTACCTTTTTGTAATTTTTTACCTTATTCCCCAACTCTAAGTGTTTTTTTCTTCTTCGGTATTCTCCGGAAATGCAGAAAAATGTGGATATCAATTGGGGCGAACATTCTGTTTTTTCTCTCCTCTACCCGCACTTGTTCACATACTTTGTTATTATGTTTCGCCATTTGGTTTCTGTGTAAGTGTACGGCATTACTGTGCGGGTATGTAATGGCCCGAAAGTACATGGCAAATGTCTGTAAAGTTTCATGCGTACATTAATTTTGCATACCAAACAAAGGTTGGACCCAAAGAAGAAGTAAATGAAATATAGTAAAAGAAGGAAAGATAAGGGAAGAGATGGAATTTTTCGGGTTTTCTTTTCGTCTTAATAAATGAGCGGGATGTGTTGATAGCAGTAGTTTCTAATGGTATCAACTAAAAGTGGAGCGAAAATGTTAATTAAATAATCTCTAAAAATATTCGCTCCACTATTAATTAATTTATTCGAATGTCCTTCTCCTGCGTCATATTTCATACTGAAATATAAAAATTGTCGCTATCATGAAAATTTAAATGCTAAAAGATTATAATAAATTTCACGCCCTGCTATAAACACACCTTATACATCCCTATTAATAGCAAAAGAATACATTTTTTTGCAATGAATGTCCTACGTGAGTTATTTTTGTGGTGGTTTTTAATGTGTCTGCTGTCAACTACCGGAATAATGTTCATGTTAATAAATTACAATTTGTATGAAATCACGGAAAAGTACGTAGCCCAGCTGTTGAGCTTTATTAGAGTGTGCCTTTGTGTGTGTGCTTGGGCAAATTAATTTATGGCCCTTTGCATATATAAATCTTTTGAGTGTATCTAAAGTAAGTACAAATTAGAAATGTTCACCGAATAGTAAATTCGAACTATATTCTAAGCTCACACTTGCTTTGAATACGTATGAATTGGAAGTAATCCCATTTGTGGCAACCACACACTCACTTTGAGACATGCTCGCTCACACACTTGCTGATTCATATAACCACTCCTATCCTTTTTTTCAATATTCGCACAGCGTGACTTTGCCTTAGCTCAGCCCAAAACCGAGCAAACCATTTCAACTGAATCCAAACCCAAACACCACCCGCTGCGTTGAAAAATCCCCACAAGCGTCTTTGTATCTTATCTGCTGCACGGCAGTTTATGCCAGCCAGCAGCACGTTAAATCGAATTTACGCTAAAAGCACTTAACATTTTCATATAAGTTGATTTCACAAGCTTAACCATCGTTTAAATCACAGTAATGCGCACTTTGACGGAAAAGTGAGTATAACATCTTAAAGTAGGTGCTGAAATTCGCACCTACTTGCCAAATTTGTGCGTTGTGGCTTGTGCAACCTTTTGCACTTATTTATGACTGAGATTGACTATAAAATGTCTGATGTCGCTGAGGCATTTTTCTAACGAAGAAAAACCCCAAAAAGTTTATGATTATTTCTCCTTATATTTCCAGTAAGCCCAACAGGTCCTTCGAACCTATTATCTTGTTGGCCTTAAAAATACGTTTTCTTTCATCCACTGCTATTTTCCATAGATGAAAAATTTCAAGCACTTCGTATTAGTTTTCAAAAGAATTGATAAACGTATAAGAACAGAATTTGTTTTTGCTGGAAATGGAATTTTGTGCTAAAAGTCAAAAGATCCTTTATGGAGTGCCACTCATCACATAAATTACATAATTCATCATAATTTCCCATTAATTAACTAAATTCGTGGTTCTATTAAGTATTTCTTAAAAATTAAATATCCAACCGAGCGAATATTGTAAATTCCAATGAATTTTGGTTGCATTGCTTACCATACAAATCTATTCTCCGAAGACATTCAACTTAATCAAAAAATTAAATTCTTAAATTCTACTAACCCCTACTTCCTACTGCCAATAGCAAATACATACCCCAAAATAAAATGTAAGAAAACCAAGTGAGTAAGTTTCAGTCGGTCAAAGCAGACTGACCCTACTGCAAACCCTGCACCTACTGGATCCGTCATCTTGAATTTTGAAATTCCGACATCAAATTCGATATACAAAGTTGAGAACTATTTCAGCGGAATTAGGTTACATATTTCACAAAACACGATTTTCACTTATATGAGAGGTCGGCGTGGCAGTCGACCGATTCCGCCCATTTTCAATACCAACTCCTTCTAGGGCCTATCGATTTGGGATTTACAAGAAAAGAGGACGGACAAACGGATTGGGCTAAACCATCTCAGAATGTGACGCTGATCAAGAATCTTAAATTGAAGAAGAAAATAAAATATTTGATTAAAAACTTGCACAAGCAATCACTTAGAAAGATGCAGGCGCTTTCATGGATGGAATAATTACCGCCAGCCGCACTCAGACAGCCATACAGCGGACAGGATAATCCAAGCCACAAATAAAAAGTCATCACCACCAATCACTACAATGTGAGATCCAGAAGCATTTTACACTGTAGAAAAATAACTGTAATTGAATTGAAATATTTTTTAGAGCAGCTACAAAATATATAAATTTTGCATTATTTTATCTGTGTACTTAAGTATGAAGATTAATTCTTTGTTAATTTGATTATACTTTTTTTTGTATTACAAATTTAAACAATTATTTTTTTGCCCAGTGTACCAAGTAAAAAAGCCGCGTCTATAAGGAATTTTTCATTATGGCACAAGTACAAAAAAAACTCTATAAATTGAGTAGGAAATTATAGCTTGTGAGTGAGAAAGTGGGCGGTTGGATCACAACCATGGAAACTTGTTAAATTAAGTGGCGAAAATCGTTTAGGGTCGCAAATTATAAATCCAGATAGAGGCGGTGAGAGAGGGACAGGAGCTTTCCAAGAAGACATTACATACAAACATATCTTTTTTCTACATTTTAAAAGGTATTTTCTAATTGTAATGCGTAGCACTTGGAGTGAAGCACTCTCTGTCACGCTATGTGTGTGTGTGTGCATACTTGAGAGCCTAATTTAAGGCACGTGGTGTGGTTCGGAGTGAATTAAGTGGATTAATTCCATTTTCAAAAGAAAATTTCAGGTCAAAATTTAATTTCAAATTATTTCATTAAATTTTAATTTTAATTAACTTTATTTCTCACATTCCATTCACTCTTTCTACCACTAATACACACAACCTCCAAGCAATCAGCAATGAAAAAGGTCAACAAGTTGCTAATTGGACAACCTTCCTAGTAAAACTTGAGTCAACGAGTGCGATTTGGTCAAGGAGACGGAAACTTTTAAGAGTTCTTCTTTATTCAGAGCGCAAAATCATGACCTGACCATATTCGGCATTGCATTGAAATTTCTTTCATTTAGGTAAAAAAAATATTCTGAAAATAATAACGTCAATGATTGGCAGTCATTTGCTGAATTCCTGACCGGACAAAGCGCAGACTTTTAACATCATCACCCCAGGCACAGGCATCGATTGGTTGAGGACCTTCAATAGAAAGTGAAAGAAAAAATGTCCATGATAAGCTAAAAAAAGTCAAGAAAATTGATATGAGCATCTGCGTGTGGGGTGGAGGAAAACACACAACTTTAAGACCATTAATTATAATTGAATTTCAAGAGACTAAAGAGCCACTCTCTTTGGAAAAGTTAGTGAAGTATACAGACAAGACAGACAGACCGAAGAAGGTGGAAAAAGACATTCTCAAATTTTAGATAAATACATAAAAGAGACCACAAAAGAAATGGAAATTTGCCAAAAGGGAAAAGTATTGAAAATCCCCAAAAATTGTATAAAAATTTACAAAACTGTTTCCAAAGCTATTTTAAGCCCCACACAATATGCGTCCAGGCCAATCAGTAGCCAGGATTTTTGTTCAGAAAAGGCTTGACCAATTAAAAAAAATGTAGTGAAATATCTGAATCCATATGAAAACGCTTAGAATGTCAACCTAAACTTTCTTATAACATTTGAAGTTAAATTAAAAAATATTTTGCCATACACTGCGTATGAGTAATAAAATAAACGATTTGATGTAGAAAAATTGGCAATGCTTTACAGACGTTGCGTTCAAGTTAATATACCCTGTCGCAGTATTGCGTGGAGATATAAAAAAACTAAATTCTCATACTTTCTCCTTATTACATCTTGGCTCTGTACCATCAAGTAAATACACACACACAACTGAGCAAAGCCCAAATCCGCATTAACCAAATTGGAAATTTGTGAATTCATGCTTTTCTTCCTTTCAATAATGATTGTGTTGCCGTGATTTCCTTCAATCGCTCCCCTTCACCACTCACCACACCCGATCACCACCTCACACAGTAATATCAAATACTTTAGTTGGCAAAATATGGACGCGCTAAGTTGCTGAAGCATTAATTTTCGCGTGTTGTGATTTCAGTGCCGCTGAATGCAAAAGAGAAAGAAAGAAAAAATTGCCTTAGTTGCAAGAATTCATTGATATGAAATTTGTTTTCTTTCATTACTTTTTCCTTTTTTTTTTCGTTTTTCTTTTTGTATATAAATCCCTTAATGTATGGGATTAAGGTGAGTCTGCACAACATGCAAGATGGTGGAAAAATGAGAACAAGCCAGGCGTGGCGGCATAAAAATCTCATAAAAACCGAATTTCAGCTGTACAAGAATTCATTAAAGATGTTGTTTGGCAAATCTTTAAAATACGAAAAATAAAAATAAAAAAAATAAAAATAAAGCAGAATATTTAATAAAAAGTGAGCCGGAATTTAGCTTTTTCAGCAGAGTTTGTTGTTTACTTTTTTGTCTTGCTGGAAAGTAAGAAATTGAATTTGGTATACTAAGATTTGAAGCAGGATACACTTAGCTATTATAAGTTAGTTTCAAGGAATTTCCAGAAGGAAATAAAACATTTAAATTTTATCGACAAATTAAAAATTGAAAAATAAAATATAAAAATAACAGACCAAAAATAAGCCAAATTTTTTACTCTACTGTCAATTAAATACCAAACGTTTCTCCAAATCCTTTTAGGCATACTAAAAAAATCCATTCGACAGCACATTTACGCACTGATTGGTTCTTAGTCACTTTTCACATGCATTGAGTGTATTGTCAGCTTGTGTGCCTCAAAAAACTCAAAAGTACCTACTTTGTTTTCGCTCCCTTTTAACATTTACCAATTGTCTAAGTGACTGTTAGAACAGTATTACAAATCCCTGACATCTGTAAGTCCTAAATGATTTCGCATGTCACAAAAACTGAAACACTTATGGAAATAAATAAAAAAAAAAAAAAAATCATCAAAAATAAAAAATAAAATTTAACAAAAATGATTTTGTGTATTTTCCATTAAAACGTCATACATGCCAATTTTCACATTTCACGTAAAGATGCTTACTTTGAAGAAACAACAAGTATTTTTGTTTCCATTTCTTTGATTGTGTTTACTCAACCCTGTGAGCTTCGAGTGCGTGGTAAAAAGTTAAAAGGCGCTTGTCTCAAGTGGGGATTTCAGCCAGCCTATGTATGTATATAACCGGAGCCTACATTTCCATGTCAACATGTCCTACCTGCGTGGAAACGAAATCTTTTTGTTAAATACAAAGCCAGCAAGATTTCATTTTCGTACCGAATTTGCCTTGATTGTTATAATGGGTAAACTTGCAGCTTTGTTCAATTGAAATTCTTTCAAGCAAAAGGCATTAAGTACTGATGTGAAAGCTGAGGCGGAATGAGCGTTGCAATGGTAAAGATACACGGCACACCACTTTACGCTTTCCTCTTCCAGTCACTCATATTTACGATTTCAGTATTTGTTGCCAACAGTTTAAGTCGAAGTTATTGAAACACGTCTAAAAACCCAGGCAATTTCCGATGTTTTGGAACCAAAAAGTCTGTAAACAATTTTTAAATCCATAATAAAATCTGCGCTGCTAATCCCGAATATATGATTAGTTTTTTTCCAATCATGAAAAGTTTTCTACGAAATATTTGATAAAAAAATATGCATCAACAAAATGTTAATTTTTAAAAGCTTTGTTGGTTGATATTTCGAATAATAATTTAGGAGGAATTTTTCTTACCTGAACCAATAAAGCTTTTAATGTGAAATTTTACAAAATATTGCTGCATGGTTGTTTTTTTTTTTAGTCCCAGGGAATACAAATAGATCAATGAATTTTCTCAATTCATTCTTACGAAAAAGTGACTGAAAACTGAGCTAAACTATTACAGTAGCCTGATTGCTGGCATTAATTCAACAACATAGAAAAAGGTCAGTCAGAATAGCCGACATTCCTTTACTAATTAAAAAAGTTTTACTATTTTTCAATTCCAATGCAATTCTATTTCCACTATATTCAATGGAATACATTTTATCAAATTTGGAATTCAGTTTCAAAGTGCTGCGGCACAATTTCAGCACATTTCAAAAATAGCACCATAATAGCACCATTTTGAGGTGAGGTCTTTGTACACAATTGAAAACTAGATGTGTGCCACTTATTGGATAACTTGGAAAACTATTCCATTTGTTAAGTAATGTCAAATGTTCTACAAATAGAAGAATAAAATTGCATATCCTTATTAAGTCTCATGTTCACTAGTAGCGTAGAGTGAGATACCTTAAAAATTTCAATATCTTGCATTCGTGAAATTCCAATTTGCATTCACTTGCGGTAAATTGTTGCATTTTCAACTAGAAATTCGAAACATTTGCAAGAAAATATAAATACACACATACACATAAAACTTTTCAAATACTTTAATAAACTAATTAATTACCAATACACACGAAATGCCCTCATAACTATGGCATTTCATTCCATAACATTTCTAAGCCACCGGCTCAAATGATATAAATTCAGAGAATGCCAACAAATAAAAAAATGTTCCATGCTTTAAAATGTTCACTAGACAAATTTTTAGGGAGCATACATACATACTCACATGCAAACGGCAAACTTTGTGAAGAAAAGTTGTTAAAGAACGGCAGTTGAAGAAAGTATTCCAAAAAGTTTGAATAGAAATTTTGCCTTTGGCAATTTTCAAAATTCTCTGAAAGTCCTTGCCGGAAGTATAAGAAGACACACCTCCGTCACGTTGTGGAGGATTTACAACAATTTTAAGTGAAAGTGTATGTGAACGAGCCGTAAATGGTTTCATCAAATCAATTTCCCAATGAGACACTCCAGCATACGCATACAAATGTTGTTAGTAGCCAAAAAGTTATGCCAATAGAATCAATAATTCACCGGAAAGGTTACAACAGCATTGGACACTTTAAAATTGAATAAGCTCGGTCCTTTATGTAGTTCTGACATTTTCGATGGCCTTGTGTCCACTTTTACGCTTCGTTGAATGACCATCAGCTCCCGCACCGCCACAGTCCACCACATATAATTAAATTTTCAATTTAATTAAACCCGAACTACCAGAAAAGTGCAAAACGAAAAGTTTGTTCGCCCCCTGGTTTCAGCAAACACTTTGAAACTTCAATGCATAAATGAGTGAGAAGAATTCATTCCAATGATACTGATTAATGATTAATTGTAATTGCCGTTGTGAGTGCACTTCTAAAAGGAAATTACTTCAAACAGCCAAAGTTCCTGGAAATTAATTTGAAAGTATTCGTTCGAAAGCATTCATGATCGAAATTCTTGGTGAGGCCAAAGATCTGAAATATATCTCAGACTTGTTTCGTAACATTTCCAGTGAAATGTACTTAATTTAATTGTATGATATTTTCCCAGTAAGCAAAGTTTTGATGTGCTTTAACATTTCATGAACAACCATACATCGAATCCATTTAGGTTAGGTTAGGTCAAGTTCGGTTGGAATAGATTAGGTTATGGTGGCGACTGTAAGCCTCTTATAGACTAAATTTCAGTCTGTAGCAATGCCACAATCTGATTGAAGATTGTAGTGCTAACATTGCTGGCCAAAGAATCGTCCATGTACTATAGTCGAGTAGATGTTCTAGAGGAAGAAGTCTGATTCATTGCAGTTGCGACACCAATCGATGAATGCAAACCACATAAGTCTTGTAAAAGTTTATAGTATTTTTATTATTTCGCTTAACAAATAGTTCTTACCCAATACCTCCTCTTCAAAATTGTAGTGTTTTAAGCTTAATTTCGATTTTCGTCGACCTATGCTCTTTGTCCTGTTGCTCACAGATTAAAATTTTCAACTTTCTACCACGAAAATACCAATTTCTACCAGGAGCATACAAATCCTCACAATCCTATGAATGCAGGAAAACTCATACCCTTTGACGTATTTTCGAAAGTTCCCACAGTTACCAATACAGAAAAAAATATCACGTGTTGACAGTTCAATAACAAATTTATGTGAGTGTTTCCAGAGTATTTTTTTCGCATACCACACACACATACAAGCGCATAAATATTTCGTTTTTGTACTCACAGACACAGCGTTTGTGCGCTAAAATGAATTTGGTTTTTTATCGTTGAAAGTTTCTTGTCGTATTTCGATTTATTGTTGTTGGTGCGATCACACGTTGAACTTTTCGCATAATTTACAGCTAAAACAAACGAACAACAGACAAAAAAATGTATACAAATATTGTTTCAAATGTCCTTATTGTACGTCTTGAATGCAATAGAGCCAACCACAGACTCACACTGTAGAAAAAAAATACATTCTTTTCTTTTGAACATATTTAAAAATTTTATAAAATTGCTTACCTAATGAAACGATTTATTAGATTTGTTCAACATTATTATTCTCATCCCATTAAGTATAAAACATTTTTGCAAATCCCCACAGTAATGAAAGAGAAATAAGATTAGTCTTGTTTTTCTAAGTTTAAAGTTCTTAGTGTGACTGAAAAAACAAAGGCCGAAATGATTCAAATGGAAAAAGGTTTTATGGAAAGCATGGTAAAATCTTTTGAATATTTCTTGCTTTTGTTTCGTTTTTTTTACCCACTTTACCATGATTATCCCACACAATTTTCACCTTCAGACAGGGATTATGTTCTACTTAGCTGCTGCCTTTGTTTTGGTTTGCTATTTTCTTTTCGTTTTTTCTTTTTCATGCCAGTTTAATTATGTCCGTTGTTGGCAACAAATAATAGCGACAGCATTCAAAGGGATCTTTTTTGCTATTATTACTGAAAATGTATTTACACAGGGGCGGCTGGGAAAAATCTTAAAATAATGAAAAAATTTAAAAACACTTGGGGATTTCAGTATCCACAGCAGAGATTGTAACTATTTTCAAATAAATTTCTGAACTGGTCTAGTCGTAAACGTTACTTCCTACAATTCAATTTAATTGAATTATTTTAATCAAAAATGCGACCAACCATAGCAATTAGCTATCTACAAAACATATTCTAAATAATATCAAAAGTGGTAGAAAATAGACTTATGCCATTCGAATGAACCGTCCCTGATTTTGTCATACATTTACTTCTTTTTCGTTTTTTTTTAATCATTTTTATTACCGTACAGTATCTTTATATTTAACAAACAATAATGGAACATTTTAATATGAAAGAATACAAAGTAATATGGAAATTATGAAAGCGAGGCTGAACAATATCAATAAATGTGAGAGGCCATCGCCTGTCGGTTGTGCTACTGTGCATGATGAGCGTGAAATACAATAAATTTCACATCTGCAATTTTTCTTTAAGTTTTCAAGTTCTGTTGAAAAAATAGGATAAAATTTAAATTGTTTGCAATTATTTCGACCGTAGCCTTTTATAACTTTTCCTTTTTCCATACATTTTTTAATTAAAAAATCAAAACTTTCACAACGGGCTTCGAATTGAAACCTTTCTCATGCCATTTTTTAAAACTTTTGTATTGTCTAAACTCATAAGTACACAACATTGTTTTCCTTGGCTAAAAGTGCAAGTTAAAATTCAATATCAACTAAAATTGTTCATTAAAAATTCAATTTACAGGAGCCCACACGGCGTATGAGCAACATTATTATTTATTAAAAGCAATTAAAAATGACTTAAGAGTACGGCAAACACTAAGCTTGTAAGAAGTTGTAGTCTAGTACACTCATACACACTTGAGAACTTTCTGTGTTTAATTTAATATAAATCGATTATGTGGAGACTGGCATTTGCACGCATACATACATGCGCACATGTGCCCATTTTGAGTGACTATGCTGCCAATAATTTATCATCCTTAGAAACTTTGCATGAAGCATGCAAATTTCTATCAAACTAATTACACTTGTGACATACGTGACAAATTGTGTCGCGTCTTAATGTTATTGTCACTCATCATCTGTGCAGCATAGACACAAAACACAGAACACAAGCACATCACACACATAACACCCACACTCCCTAGCGCCCACTTTCGATCACCCCAGACACCAGCGTAATTAGCGCGAATAGTAAAACGAATTTGTCGCTGTCATTGCTTGTGGTGTTGGTGGTGTTAACATAAAAAACGAATTGATAAAACAGAAAAAAAAATTGTATAAGCAAAACTTATCCGAATTAATGGCGCGTAGTTTGATGTTGGCTCAAGGATAATTGCTTGTTAAAGTGTTGCGACGTGTGTTGGTTGTTCATTTGCCATCAAATATTTGGCGAAAAAGTTTTGCCAATCGGTAGGTGTGTTACGTACACTTATATTAGTTGAGGCAAAAGTAAAAGGTTCAAAGTTCGATGAACACAGCTACAGACATTAATATAAATTGCTAATTTGTTGTAATTATTTCGAAGAAAAACTTAAGGTATCCTTTGTGCTGGCTGCTATTGATACGATTAAGTACAACTTTAACCGACAAAATCATGACATGTCAGTTGTATTAATTTCACATAAATTCATATAAACAGACTAAAGGAAATTAACAAATACTTTTGATCCGACCCAAGCTGAAGTGTCCTACATATACCAAAACAACAATTATCCGGTCCTTTAACGGACATTTTGTGTTCATTTTTCGATAATTTCCATATCCAATTTTATCTCGTTCCAATTCCAAATATTGTTCCATATCCATTTCGTACCATTCCACTTCCATTACATTTCGGACCATTTCTAAGTTTATTCCAATTCCATTTTGTTTTAATCCATTTCCATTATACACCAAGTTGGTTCAGTTCAGTTTCAGTAAATTTAAAATTAATTCAATGCAACTCATTTGCCATTCAACCTGCTACCTGGCAAAAAACGGTGGAATTTGGCATAGAAACGGTGGAATTTAATAACCCAAAAGTCATTACTGAATATGTGAACACTCTTGACCAAAATCAAATTTTTCGCTCAGTTGTACACTTTCGACATCAAGACAGTGACGATGAGGTACTGCCATGGCTCTATTGTTTGTTTGATGGACATTGGCTCTGGCATTTCATCGTCTATCATTTCAGAAATTCGTCCACAATTTCAGTACATCAGAAACACACAGCCAAAGAAGAACTTTTTTTTAAAAAAGCTTTGCTTTAAATAGCCAGTAAAGATAATACACCACGAAGGTTTCAGCTTATTCACATACATCTTTACATGTATTTCAAATTAAATGAATTCGTTGTATGTAGAAAATAATTATAAATAAATATTGAAAGGATTCTATCGAAGCCATTCAGTTAATTTTAGTGCGCAATTTGTCTAAATATACAATTTAATCCAATTATCCTCTTTTCAAAGTAGTTAAGCACAAAAGCGGTTGCAATGCCATGCGGCATAAAAAGAAAGGAGTGGTGATGTAGTTATTGATTATGATTCACCCTTGATTGAAATTTTATGAATAAGGAAAACAAAGAAGGAACTAATCAAATGTTCTCTATGACAAAGTATTTTGCTGTTGTATTCAATTAGGATTTATGGATTTTTAACAACGCAATACTCACCACCAAGAGCATCTGAGCTGAACTCGACTGTGTGAACTTTTGTGCCTTATACACATATGGCCATTGCTGATAGTAAAAATGTCACCGTATTAACTCGTAAAATGGTGAAATGGAAAATAATTTTACTGCGCACTTCTTAACGATGAGATAAATGTCAAAAGCCGGCAGAGCCTCACCAGCCACATCTCACTTCCTCATATTTCATCCAACCGAATTCCCTGAGGCGCCACCAGCCACAAGGTAAAAGATACAAGCACACGTTGCTGCCTCAGGTGATTTGATGTTTTACGATGATGCTCTCGACGTAGATAATCCTTCGAAACGAAAAAGACAATCGCAAACCAGAAAAGTTTACCAACAATTTATGAATTTACGAAGCATCGTTGAGATTCATCAAAAATCAGAAACCTAATCAGAAATTAGATTAAATTAAATGTAAAAGAAATTAAATTAAAATTTCATTTCATTTTCAAGCAAATGAAACTTTTTCAATTTTATGATAATTCTATGAAATTTAGGGGTACAAATTGAATTACTCTGCGGAAATTTGAAGGGAAATTGCACAACTTTACCGAAAAAAATATCATCAAATCACATATATATTCTTAAAATTGTCCAAAAAGAAATCTTCTCAGCAATTCGCAAATGTTTCTCAAACCAAAAATTTTACAAGAAAAAAAATAATTATAGGAAAAAGCAACAAGCAAGTAAAATGTAAAAAAATACTTTTGCGCGAAATACAAATTAACATAATTTGATTTGTTGTAAAGTTTTTCTTTCTTTTATCGTTTCACTTCTAAAGCCGGTCTTATCATTTGCACAATTTAAAAGTTTCCTCAAGTCGGCTTATGGTTGAAATGAAACAAATACAAATACTGGAACAACGATAGCATTTACAAAGTTAATAATAACACATTTGCATTTGCCATGTCGCAGTTGAAATGTTGTGCACAGTGGCGCTCTTTAAAATACATTATTTTGATGGAAATCAATGAAATTTGAAATGTTGAGTCTCTGAAGTAAATAAAATATGTATGCGTGGTTGGACCACTGTTAGCCCCAAACCCAAACATAGTTTTTAGGCAACTATTTTTTATCTAATCGGCTTTCTACCTGATAGTTGTTATACTCACTGCAAGATTTCTAACCCATTCGATTTCACAGTGCGACAGACATATTCAGGTATGAGGGGAATGGAAAGACTATATACCAAATTACTACTTTACAAAAGTTACAATTAGAAAAGCTTTTGAACAAACAATATTTTTGTCTTAAATTTTAAGAAAGTGTTGTCTTTTCTTAAACTTATGAAAAGAAAAAAATTTTTAAAAAACTAAAAAAATTCAAGAGAGTCCTTTGATTTTTTAATAATGAACTGAAAAAACGGAAATTTCTCGAGAAAAAATCTACTTTTTGGGCACTTGTTCTTAAAGCTGATTGAAGAACAAAAAGGTACGTAATTCTGTGGAAATTATTCTGATTTTAGCAAAAACTTGTGATCTCATGAGGATGGGAGAACATTTTGTGTACGAAAAGGGTAATATGAAAAAAATGCATACGGGCAGAAAAAAACGAAAGGTCACATGAGGGTTAATTGACAGTGGTATTAAATTGGGAACGTATCTAATCAAAAAGGGATTTTTGTCAAAATATAAATAAAATTCCTGAGAATTTGCCAGACGAAAGCTGAAATGTGTCGTATGTATGAAAAAAATAAGTCAAAATTTACTCTCCATCCAGAAGTTTACTTTACCCAAATGTTCTGCACTAACAATTAATGTTTTTGTTTCGAAACTTATTTACCTTAAATATTGTCTCAGTTAATTATAGAAAACACAACATCGGTGCGTAAAGCTATCTGAGAAGAAGTCAACTAATTTAAAATTCCCCAAAATGTATTTGGCAAACCGAAAATATTCCAGCAAAAAGTTGTCAGAAGCATTTGAGGCACATACACCACACCGCCTTGGGGGACGATGGAAACATCAAAAATGGTTACAATATTTCCAAGAAATATTTAGACAGTTAAACAAACAATTGACAGCACCGACACACACTAACACATGCAAATACACACAACCATACATGTCAATAGCATCCTTAGACGACTTGTGCTATGAGCATGAAATAAATTATGCAAATTCAATACAAAAAAAAAGATGAAAAAGAAAAAGTTAGACACAAATCCAGAAGAATACATCAGAAGTACAAATACACAAAATCAAACAAAAATGACAAAGACTCAGGATGCTAACCACCAAAGCATAAACTCTCACACACACACTCAAATACACTCACATCGAGTACAGCTTTTCATTGGAGCATGAGTGGTGCTTTCGGAGAATGTATTCGCCCAAAGATCCCTTTAGCTAAACTTTATGGATAAGTGGCATACCCAAAGCAAACAGTGGCGGCGGTAGGAAAGAAAAAAAGAAACATAAGCAACAAAAAACTGCATATATCAACAAAATATAAAAACATGACAGGCGAATTGAAACGAATTGAAATTGACAAAGTTTTTCAACACAATTTTACCAATTTTGTTTGGAACTTGTTAGGTGAATAGGAAATCGTTGGATGGCATACTCGTACAAAGGATATACTTCAAATCAAATGCGTAATATTTTCAGGATTTGCCACTCAGCTTTAATGAGTTTTTTTTCGTTTTCTTTTCTTCAAACTCAAGTTGGGTTACTTTACGGTCAAAAGGTATTTTTTTTATTTTTATTTTTTTTTTGTAGAAAAGTTGTTTAATGAGACGAGATAATGCTGGGGATTTGGGCTGTTTGCTGTGTAGTTAATAATAAAGGTTGAGCAGAAAAGTACATAAAGTTTCTTGTTAGAATAGCTCATCGCTGTGAAATTGGTTAGTTGAGGAGACAATGAAATGTTATGACCTGAAATGTATATGGTTATTTTAAAAAGAGTAAGTAACAACATTGTTTGAAAAAAGGAACAGTATTTATTCCAAAAGTAGATCTAAAACCAGAAAACCCATTTCTCAAATAGTGTTATACATGGCGTATACGTAATATTCAATATGGCACAATTGTATTTACAAAAAAACCCAGAGACACAGGAATTTTACTTTTAGCTATCGGCTCGCGGAAATTTACTATTTTACATACATTTGCTCTACATGGCGTATGAGTAACCTGTAAATTGAGAATTTTCCAGTTCTTCCTTTTTGCTCATGCAAAAGGTATTAAATTACTCCAGTAATGCTTAAAATAGCACTTCACTTCATTTCATTTCAATCACTCTTCATGGGCCATTTATCGCATACCAAATATCGCAAGGATGATCGAACGGCCGGATAAGTTATCTGTCCTCTTTGATTTCACGCTGGTAGCAATAATGAACGTTTCACTGCCGCCTAAGTAGTCGTAGAGACATACACGACTGTGTTTGGAAATTTCTAAGCCCGCAGCAGCAAGAGTTCAATGAACTTGATCGACAATAGCCAAGAGAAATTTTATTTCCCCCAAAAACCAACCTAATCTCAATTACAATATCTCAATTACTTTGGGCGGAATGTAAAATGATTTATAATGGCTCTAACGAAGATTGAAGAGTGTGCTCAATTGAGCTATTCTGTTTTTTTGGACCATATTTACCAAATGTTTTTAATTCCTGGAATTATTTAGTTGAGAAGTAATTTTCTTTCACCACACAATGAATGAGATTCTGGATTCGATTTTATTTCATTAGGATTTTGCCTTTGTTGCTTCGCACAATCAATCAATTTTCGCTCAATTGGCGTTAATTTTCGTATTTATGTTATTTTGATTGGTTTTATTTGATTTACGCCAACAAAATACCCACACGCACACACTTACAATAGCATTGTATGCCGTTTAAGTTGACAACCTTTTTGTATAAATATTTTCTTATTTTCGGATAAACTCAACACAAAAGATGCCAACAAAATAAGAGGGAAAGTTTCGGAGCCACCAACGAAAAAATAAATAAAAAGAAATCATTTCAATTTCCGAAAAAAGGCTGAAACTCATGCATACAAACAAGCACAAATGTATGTGTTCGTTCGGCCTTTTGCAACACAACACAACACAACCGAAACGCAAAGGAATTTCAAATTTCCTTAACAACAAAAATATCCTGAGGCGCTCTTTTGGGATTTCATTTGTGTTGTGAATAAAAGTAATGCCTGGGAAAATTAAAAGCAATTTTTCTTCATTTCGCAACGCTGTTTTGTGATATTATACATAACAATTTGTTGTTGTTTGCGTCTAATTTCCCATTGGCGAAATTTTCATACATATTTCGTTTTTTTTTTGGCATTTTGTCTTTTGTTTCAAAGCTTGAAATTTGGTAAATTTTTACACGTTTCGGAAATTGTATATTTCGATTCAGTCGAGCGTTTCATTGCTTGATGCTTCTTCTTTTTTTTTGCGCCACTGTTGTCAAATGATTGCCTGTCTCTCTTTGTGTATGTGTGTCCGTGCGTGTGAATGGATTTGTGTGTTAGTGCTTTCAACGACATGTCATTGTCACTCACTAGCACTCATATACCAACGCGTGCGGACATCAATTTCATTCGTTGTTTGATTTTTTTTTCATTCTTTTCCTTTCCATTTGATATTTGTATTTCGCTCTTCACTTTTAGTGACTGCTTTGAGTAGTCACACACACAGCCACATACACGAGGGCGTACGGTAGTTGAAAATTGAAAATGTTTATTCTGCGTATTGAAAATAATTAAAAATAAACAACATACCAGCGTTGTGTGGTGCCAAATTGGCCAATTGTTTGCCACAGCTTGTTGACACTTGCTGACTTCGATTAAGCCTCTTAAGGTCTTAAGTATTTTTTACTCACGTATTTTTCGCACTGTTTTGAACATTTTATATTTTTATTTAATTGCAGTGTGATGTTTTCGACGAAATCGATTTATCCGATTTGTGCACGGCCGAATGTAGTATCAAGAACGTAAATCATAGTTTTCAGGTAAGAAGATATGCATATGTATAAATATCCATAAAAGAGTAAAGGAGCCTGTCCAGCTGTTGGTCATGCCCGGTTGTTGGACAAAAACGTTTTCATGGTCAGAACTGGAATCTTCAAATAAACAAAATATTTATGTTAAGTCAATCAATATTAATTCGAACTTTGATAATGAAGTGTTTCAGGTGTCCAATGGATGGGAAGACATCTTTGGGGATCGTTTTTTAGAACCTTCGCAGAATTGATTACGAAAATTTTGATTTAAGAAATTTTAAGGTCTTACTTGATATTACAGTTAGTTATGCCTCTAGCATTCAAACGAACTATTGAGCTCCTCAAAATAATTTTTAAAAAAGTTATGGTTTAAAATTTCAAAAAATTTTATAAACTCAATTTGAATGCATACGTTGTTTTAACCAATTTCTTGTGCATGTATGTATTCCAAAAATTTTTCAACAAAACACCACATTCGCATTTTCTTCTGATGAACGAAAAATTTTCATTCTCAATTAATCGATTGATTTTCTCCATGAAACATATTCACTACGTTGGAATGAAATCAAGCGGAAATGAATTGCACTTCGAGAAAGAATTTCTAATTCTACATTGAAAATATTGCTGAAAATTCCAACGAAAACATATTTCCATCAATCACCAAGTCACTGCCGGTTGGAGATGTTTTCGTAAGCATTTGTTGCCGTTGTTGTTGCCGTGTAATTTATGTGCATATCATTACAATTTTAAGTGTGCCCTAAGTGTTGAGTCCTGTTCATACCCACGCATATTAATTACAGTTTTCCAAACAAATGCAAAACTGACAAAACAAAACAAGGAAACATTTCTGCCAATTAATCCATGTACTGTGAAATTTTCTCGGTAATAGCCACATTTTAATTAAAAATAAATGGATTTTTTTCCAAGCAATCAGTGACTTTTGGGTGAATGAACCTTTAAACAAATGTTTTGCAATTACCAGTAATTGTTGGAATACTTTCAGTTCAGAAGAGCCCTGCTGTTGTATATTCCTTACATTCAAGTACCATTTACACAAACAATTTCTAAAACTTTGAATTAAAAAATAAAAAAAAAATTTTAATTTTTATACATTTTTTAATTTTTTGTTATTTAAAATATATATTTTTTTTTGATATGTAGTTAAGAAAGACTTTGAAATATATTAGAATTGAAAAGGTTATCAATTATACTTACAATTAATAAGAAATTGCAAAATGTGGGCAAAAAGCTGACGTTGTACATGGCGTATGAGTAATTTTTAATACAAAATAAGTTTTATTTTTAGGATTTCGCATTAATTCCATGGCTCTTGTAAGCCGGTATTTTTCTTTTCTGCAACAAATTCGATGTTCAAGAAAAAAATATTTTTGACTAATCACCCTTTTGATCCGATTTCAAATAAAAAATTGATTTGGTGTTTTTTATTCTGCCAGTTTGCTATTTTTTCGATTTGACCATGCAATACAATGTTTTCAATTTCAATCAGCAAACTCACTGAACTCTGTCATCTATTTTTATTGTGACTGCAATGAGGTAAGCCTCCCCACCACAAGCCCACAAGCAATTAAGTTTCTTGTTAGCTTTTGAATTTGTGGGTAAACATTTAAAATCTCTTCAATCGAAGAGTCGAATGAATGACAACACTTTGCACGCGTCGCACTGGTTCTAATGGTTTTATATTCATTTCAATTGAATTCGAATCGCCTCGAAAACGTGGCGTCATCGAAGTCAAATTGAATTGATTGAGTAATTCCCATTTGTAAACATTATAAATTATGCATGCGACAATAATTGATGTAATTGTAGATTTGCAGGCAGACCAGAGGTCGGATTTTATTTGTATGTTTGCCTTGGACTTGGGGCCAACTTTTGAGAACTTAATTTAAAGTCAATGGTACTGTTGATTGTAGTTTCTCAAGTGTGATATAGACGTAAACGAATTAAAAATTCTATGAATTAGTTGAAAAACATTTTCTCTTATTAAATTGCAATCATTTCGATGACAGGTGGTTGTGACAATAACATGGAAGAAATTTATAAAATTTCAATAATAAAAAGAAATTTATGGCAAAATAATACAGTCAATATGGGTGAACAGTCTGCAAAAGACTTTCTTTCATCCTTAAATAAAGTAATTTATGCAGACAACAAATTGTTTAACAAAAAGAAGCAGAAACCCACCACCCGGCGCCATCTGCCCATGCAAATGACTTATCCGCAAATCATTGTTTTTATCTAAAGAAGAGAACGAATCGAAATACAGAAAAAATACAACAATAATCCACAACAATAATGGAAATGGCTTAGACAAATTTAGGGCAACAGCTGCTGTGATTCGAAATATTTATGTAAGTCTGAAAAAAAAAATTATTTATAAAAATGTCAACGAAGGAGATGCTTGACATTTGACATATGCGGGCGCACCACTCTGCCTTCAAAGTCATCTTACCATAAATGGAAATTACTTTGAAGATAAAATTGTTTTGCCTGAGTGCATTGTAGTACTTACATCAAAAATATGATAATACCTGCTTGTTATGGGGTGATATTTCATGAATACTTTTCTCATTAAAAAATTTGGCAATTGACATATGAGGGCGGTTCGATAAGTCTGCGATAATCGCACAACATAAATTGTGGAATTATCACAAAAAAACTAATTTGAGCAATTCTGAACCGATGTGGATGTCGTTCATGTGTGAAGTTCGTTAGTTGCAAATAGGAAATATAGTGAAAATGAAACCGAAACGAAATAGAAATGAACTGGAACAAAATGAAAGCGAAACAAATTTGAAAAGCGAACACAGATGGAAATGAACAAACTTGAATAGGAACAACCTTGAAAAGAAAACCTTTCGAGTTTAAAAAAAAATAGAAAAAGTTTCTCAAAACAACATGGCAACTCTGAATAATTGACAAATCAGCCTTATTCATGTAAAAGCAAAATAAAAACAAAAAAGTTGAGGGAAAAAATGAAAACATTCAGGATGATTTCCTGCGAGAATAAATACGCTAATTTTTCGCGTCAAAAACTGTGCAGTCGTGTGTGAAAAATCAAAATTTATATTTATTGCTTACAATCGGTGGGTATCGTACCACGAAACAGTGGTGTGGGTCTTGGTGTGGCTTGGTTTTACTTTGATGCGAAAATACTATGCATCATGCTAATTCATATTCCAACGACGTGCCGTGTAAACTCCGCAGCGTCTAGAGTCGGCGACATGTTTATAGCCCCACTCACATCTGTTCAGCTTCTTCTTGTTTGTCTGTTTTCCCAGCGGATGTACCGATAACGCTCCAGGCACACAAACACGAAACAACCAAAAACAATGCATTGGCAACATCAGCCAAATGCAAAGTGTAAAAGTTGTAGAAATTACCGCCATGATGCTAAGATGTGTGTGTAGGAGCACATTTCATGCGGTAAACCCCTTAAAAGACTGTGTATTTGCACACGCGCGCACTCTTTTACATGCTTAAATTAGGGAGTATCAGAAATAAGAATAAAACACAAAGCAAAAAAGAAGGAAAAAATAAGGCGATGACTGCCAGAATGTTTCGCTCAGGCAGACGTGTACGTGTATAAATTTCTCACGAATACTTTCACTGTATTTTGTATTATATTTTTTTCTTTTGCATCGTTGTTAGGCAATCCAAATTGGTTGGATGACAATATTTATTTTCCTTTTCTTCTTTCTGCCAATATTCATTTGCACGTAGACATTCTCCACACATTTCTGGGCAAATCGATGCTTTCGGTATTAATACTTCATCAATTAATACGTATACAAAAGCTGTACATACAAAGAGAAAAACTTATTCCTCTTCGCTCGCTCTGCGCCCTACCACCTCGTGTTGGTAAAGAAATGTTATTACTTTTTCTTTTATTAAGTAATTTAATACGAATTGCTCTAATCTAATGCCGTTTTATTTATTGGCCAAATACCATCTAGGAATTTAACTTGTGCGTATATGTGCTTCTGTTATTTGAGTAGCCTTCTCGCAATATTTCGTGTTGGTGTTTGCGTTGTTGCTGTTGTTTATCTTGTGCAATTTCTAGTAACCCTAGAGCAACATTTATTTTGTAAAATGTTTACAAAATATTCGATATGATGGTGAGTTTTGTGTTACCAGTACGCAGTTGGAACGTTCGAATGGATTTGAAGTGTTTGACTCTGGCTTAAAGTTATTAAAGTTTTCTTGGGTCCCCGATGAGCAAGCCCAGACTCCAAAAGTAATCATATGTCAGCCATACTCTTACAAATAATGCCACCATCAAATAAAATTCATACTTTTAAAATCTTATTAAAAACTTTATTCGTTGAACATTAACACCCACGAAACGTATTCTTTCGAAATAATTGATCGTAAAAGTGTTCAAAGCTTTTACAAATGGCAAAATACCAATTTTTCAAACTACTTTACGGCAACAATAAACTTTTCACCTTGCCACCACGGGGGCCTTGAGCAATCGAAATCGACAAGAGGACAGCCTTAAGTGTGTGGGCACCACATTTAGCATAAGTTTTCTTTTGCGTGTGCAAGACTATGTGTGTGTGTGCGGCTCATAAAAATATTTTTTTACAACATATTAAAAAGCCAACAAGCTGATAAACATAAAATTTTACCTTCATATACGCAGGCTACTCGGTAAGGATCAATGAATTTCTTCTTTATTTTTATGATAATTTGGATTTTTTTATTACTATTATTGAGGTTTTTTCGCTTGATTGAGAAAGAAGGAAGGGGAAAGAAAAAAGAACGAAAAAGCGGAAGTAACGATTGGGCATAAAAAGTTTTTATTTTTCGATTTTGTTTCGAAAGAGAAAAGTTGTTACACAAAATGGAATTTTCGTTGTTTAGGTTTAAGGGAAAAGTTCTATGCTTTGGCAGACAAAGCTGCACTTTTTCGGATTATCATCATGCTATTTATCAATTTTCAACAAAGTTGGTAATCATTCATCAATATGCTTTCTGTTGGGAATCCTGATGGATTTCGCTTCCCTTTTTGTGCGAGTGTGTGCTTTATCAATAACAATTTTCATACGCATTGGAGAAATTTATTTGCGATACAAATTAATGGCATGTCAAAAGCGAAATGAGTTGTTAAATTAAAATCTATACTCTGCTGGAAGTATTAAATATAAAATCAATAAAGCCACAGCGAAGGCTGTTTGAGGAGAAAATCAAGCTGAGTTGTGTCTGATTGCAATTACGAGGGCGTTAACCGCGTATGTGATAATTGATAATTGAATGGAGCAGGCGGTTTACAGTGTCATTTATTGGTATTTTTTCGAATTTTGTGATAAAAAAAAATACAACAACAATAAGCATTCCTTTACTCTAGTAACAGCTAATTGCTCAATGCTTTTGAAACAGTTATTTTCACTTAAGCACTCATCAAATATTTCCATTGACAATCGACTAATTGGTTTAACAATATTCATCACTTAATGTGGGCAGAATGTGGCGCTTTTGCCTTGTTTTAAATGAAGTAACGGATTTAAACGAATTCCTGAATTAATTAAGAACAACAATAGCAAAGGAGAGTAAATAACAGCAGGTACTCAAAGAAAACACTTCACCCAGCCATGAATAATGAACTGAATGAATTTAAAATTATAAGGTTTTTTCCAACAAAACAATTAATGATAATGAATTATGATAAAGAGTATTGAATTTTATCATTGTAAAGACTTGGATGTATCAGCTCAGTTCTTTATTAGATGCAATATGATTAAATTCAATAAAAAAAATTATTTTTTTGGCATACATCTTGCGGGAATTTCACCGGGACCAGACAAACAAACAAAGAAAACCCGAAAGCACATCTGGTAGCATTGCTGGTGTTGCTGGCGGCATCCATTACTTAACGGAGCCACTTAAATAAGTAATTTACCTTAAATACACGTTATAATTCTTTTTCTCTTTCACGAACGAAAGCAACAAAATGAAACCTTTAACCCGCCCTCAAAAAAGAAGATGAAACGCCGCGACCTTGTCCGTGAACTTTGAAATTACCGCCGGAAACGTTGTAAATAAAATGTTCTGTTTGGTTGGGTATATGTTAAGCTCTCGTGGGGCAAAAGTATCCAATTCTTTCTCTTTTCTTTTTCGAGGAGTAAGAAAAAGTTTTAAAGATATTTTTATGATGATTTCGGTGTTGTACGTTTTAATAGTATTAAGCTTGCACTGGGCCGTCTAAAAGTAGATACATACATTCACATACACTCAATTAACGTGTGAAGTAGGAAAACAGCCAAAGAGAATTGCAAAACTCTTGTGGCTTTAAAAGTTTCTTTTTGGCAGTAAAAAATAACGCTTTCGGGTGCCGTAACATGGCGCAAATAAAATGTGTTTAAAAGTAAGCCAACGCAAAGAACAAAAAAAAAAGAAGAAGAGAAGGAAATCTAACGAGCATTAAGCACACTTGTGAGTCAACGGCAGTAGGTTGGCTGGCTCTTATTAAACGAACCTGTGAAAGATTTCCAAACAAAAAATTAATAAGAATAAGTTCTGTTTTTGCTGGCTGGCAGCAAGTAATTGAAAGTTTCCAAAATTGCAAGAGGGTCCTGAACTTGAGCCCGTGCAGGAAAATTACAGACATTAATATCAGCGCGTTTATATTGTATAAGAGCGAAATTTTTTCCATTTCATTTACTTTTTAATTTCATTATGTGCACACGGTACGTATGAGTAACTCACATTTATATTACAAAAAAATTAATAAAATTGAAACTTGTCGTAGCTGACAGCATTTACTTATACAAGTACTTTCAGAGCCGAGGCTCTTTGCTCTTTTGAGTGTATGCTGTCAAGGTTGAAAAATACACAATGTACTGAATGGAACAAATGAAAACCTTGGTAAACTCATCGAAATCGTCTCGTCTTTTTGATACATACTAAAATTGTACCTTTAGAATATTTCTACCGTATTTCGGAAGTAGTTGCCAGCGTTACTCTAATCTAATGCATTTTTCCTTGGAATTTTTTTTAGTATAAAACATACAAATAAATATAATAAATCAAATTCCTAATGGCATAACCTCTCTCTTCTGCCCGGCATATATATACAAACTTACTCATGTGATTACATTTGCAGTGGACAGCAACTTCTATGCATTTAAAATGAGGCACAAAAAGTACAAATAACAAATAAGGAAAAATCAAAAAAAGTCTTACTCTTGCCCTAATCTGAGCTCCTTTGTTAAACTTATTGGTACATTGGAAACCTTTTAAAAGTGCGTTAATTAAAAGAGACATTTTGGGAAAGTTCTAAACCTGTTATCACAATTCTTATCAAAAAAGAAAACCGTTTACCCCTAAGTCTTGCAATTACTTTAAAGTATCTCACTATCATTGTTAATTATCATCATTCATTACGCTGCACCATTTCATATAGTTAAAAGTCCTCGTTCTTTGGTTTGGATGGAAATTTAGGAACATATCATGTCCCACTAAGTGCTCATATTGAGTAACTTGCTTTATCCTAATTTAATTCGTTGGAAGTTTTCTAATTCAACAATTTGTATGCCACGAAAATACAAATGAAAATAACACCGAGTCGGTCTGCATAAAGTGAACTGTTTATTAAAATTCCATATAATGGCCATTTGTGTGCAAGATAATAGCCCGCGGCAGCAAGTAGCAGCAGCGAAACAACATCAATTTATCTGTTATTTGAGCAGATACACGTGGCATGGTTTCAAGCTTACCTGTTTACCTGTGGTTCTGCCTGTGTTCGGCTATGCATTTACAATTTATAATCCAATTTTATTGACAAAACATTTAATGGCCAGAGATGTGGCTGTGGAACCACTAGCGACGGTTTAATGTGAAACGTGTTGCGGCATTTTAAATTTGCATTATTTGAAATATTTATTTTTCGTTAATGCCTTGGCTATAATCGAATAAAATGTAGCGGGACATTGCCAAATACTCATATTCCAAGGACCACTAAATTTTGTATTTTCCTCATCATTACGTTCTGCTTAGGAAGCCTCATGGGTAAATTTCAAGCTGGAAAATATGTACAAAACCATGAAGCATAAAAAAAGTTACAGCTTAGCAGAAAATATGAAAATTAAAAATATTGCTGGCAGGACAGAATGACAGACAGGTTTACCACCATAAGCACACAATGATTTTGTAATATAGAACAGTGAAATTCAGTCATAAAAAAATTATTGGAATCCATTAATTGCTTGTACATTCCTCAATGTCCTTCAACTATTGACACACTTTTTTGGTATTGTTTTGCCGGATATATGTAAAGATTTTGGCTGCTGGCACTGATTGCAAATGCATTTCCATTCATTCACATGTATGTGTTCCCCTTTTTTCTGTTGCCATCATATAACTGTCATATCGATTACGCTACAATTGAATTGTTTTTTTCCAGATTCTCACTGATTTCATCGGAATCAATAAAATTTAAATGCCACGGTGATCATCCACAGCTATTATGGCCATATGTCGGACAGATTATGTAGCATTTAAAAAACAAAAAACATGTATGTAAGTGGTGAAAACCATTGACAAAAATTCCAATTGAAAACACTTCGGGGAAACAACACTTTCATGATTTTTTCAGAATACCACCGTTTGCAATGACCTCGTTGTGCGTTGGATCGCGTCACTCTGGGTTCTCGGTTCTCTGTTCGTTCGTTCGTTTATTCATTTAGTTTTTGTGTGAGCGCCGAGATGATTGCATTTACGCTCCTGTGTGTGGCGGTTTTCACACATAGCCACGAGAATTTTCTAGGAGTATGAAATTG